>JAEANM010020673.1:0-12042 GCA_017656035.1 Myanophis thanlyinensis
AGGCTACTTCAGAACTATGTAACTTGGTGGTATCAACTGGAGGCTCTTTATTTAAGATATCATCGCCATCACCCCAGTCTTTCATCTGGGATAATATTGCTAACCTGACCTAAGATACAGGATTGTAAGGACTTCTTACACAGTAAGTAAGATAGGGCAGCTTTTTAACACTAATGCACATTTTTACAATGCATATTGTAAATTGTATATTTTCCTTTTTGTTTTGTCACTTTATTTAACACTTCCATGTAGTTCAAAGAAGGATTGGATACATTCATGTAGGAACTGAAAAACTCATTATTTCAGATGATCAGAGAGCTGTAACCAGAAATAAGTGGTGGCTGATTTTGATAGATATCTGAATTTGTCTATCATGATTAGGAAATTAAGTTACCATACAATTGCTTCAATATCACACTCTAAATATTGTTTCCAGTTATGATTAGTAACCACTTCCTTTGTGGTTTCTGCATAGATTCTGCATAGGTTTCTGAGTGTTGTGAAGCTTTGTGTAAAATCAAACTGAAGCCGTGTTAAAGCACACTAAACAAGCATTTCTCTGAATATAATAGAAGCTGCTACTGATAGTTTTTTTACAGAATGGATTAACTGAGCTTGATATTCAGCCTGGGAATATGCTTTTAGGAATTCCTGTTAGGAACAATCTTAAACATCTCTTTCTGGATTCCTTGCTTTCCACAAGGTATTAGAATTTCTCATTTCCAGAGGTAAATGAGAAATTCAGAGGTAAATGAGAAAGAATGTACTAAGTGCTTTGACACAGGAAAATATTCAATGTCTATGTGGATATATGCATATAAAAGGATATAGCAAAATATATATTAGAAATGTATATGTATCTTAAAACTATTTGATCCTGAACTATAGTTCCACAATTGTTTTTATATACACTGATTACCAAGTAGGTATCTTCTGTTCTCTATATTAAATTTCCTTTTATTATTTTCTAGCTCTGTAACTAAAGCATCCCAGAATATAATTAAAGTTTTATTAAACATTTCCTTCACCTCCTTGTCCAAATAATTTATAAAAATATTGAATGGTGCTAAATTCCAGATGTAACATTGCAGTATGCCATTCAGTATCTCCTTCCAATTTAACAAGCAATTGTTGATGAGCACTCTTGGATTATGTTATGGTGAAATGTGGGTCCACTTAATAAATGTACCATCTATCTATATTTAATTAGCTTTAAGACTGTTAGGCTGCTGTGTGAAGTATCTCATCATTCTATGACTTATAGAAGCAGCTACTTCAATGTCCTTCACAGTCTTCAAAATGGATAGCTGCATTGAACTACAGTAGTTAAGACTGACATGCTCTTTTTTCCCTGTATCAACATGCTACCTTGAAGCAAATTGTTCCATAAATTTAAAAATTCAAAAAAAGGTGCTACTTCTTATAGGCGTATTAATTTACTAAATTCATTTGATCAATACATAACACGTTGTAATTCTGCCCCAGATGGAAATATTTCCAATTTTTCTGCTTCTTTCTCTTTCTCTCATCTCAGTTTCATCATGATGGTATCTTGGCTGAATCTGTCTTCCATTTTTCTGTAGTGACAGTTATTTTAAAAATAGCCTTTAATGTTGGAGCCTTTAATAACTTTCTTTCCTTCTTCTCTCTTGTTCCTTTCTCTGTCTGATCTGTGATTTTTATCTATGGTGGACGAAAGAAAATGCCTCCAAAACTTTGAGTATTTAACATGGGGGGAGCGGGGAAAAGAACTGTTAACCATTGGGGAACACTTTTATCTCTCACCTGATATATGTTTGAAAAAAAAAAGGCAAGAAAACCCACAGCACTTCTTCAAAAACTCTTAAATCGATAGTTTACAGATTATTTCTTTCTTTACCCTTAAATTGCACTCTGGAATGTTTTGTTCAGAAGACTGCTGTGTGCATAATATTCTTTGATTAATGCCAGGAGATACCCCTGGTTATTTTCATCCACCTAAATTATGACTAGGAGGATAAGTGAGCCAGCAGCCTTCTGCAAATGGGTTCTGAGATGGTTGACTGGAGAAGGAGACAAAATTGTATCCAAAGAATGATGAGGATGCTAATGTAGGAGATGAAATGGAACAATTTTTCTGTGGGGCCAGGCCACCAAACAAAATGTCCAAGAACAGGAATCCTGAGGGAGTAATGTTAGAATTTATTCCAAATGAGTGTGCTTCTTTAAACTGTATATTATTTCAGTTGACTGGGGTTATTGTGAACGGGCTTGAATGACTGAATCTTGGCTTAAACGATGCTTTGAATATTCAGTTGTTGGTGAGGTATCAGAATAAAAGGAGTCTTTTTAGCACATGGTTTACTCTGCCTGCAGAGGAAAACCATTAAAAGTACCAAAGCCTAAGAACCATTCCATGAAAACACACATATCCCATCACCATAAATCCCTGTGCTAGTCCTGAGCAATGGACTGCAGTCAATTTACTTCAGCCTCCTAGCCCTCTGTGAAAAGGTTAATGTAAAACCTGTAGAACAGCTTTGTTCCCCGGGTGCTGCTGGAGTCCATGAGATTAGACACAGTTGGAATTCTTATGGCTCCAGAAGAATGGGTGTTATGAAAGGAGGGGGAGGGGGGCACTATATGATCCAGTGATGATGGAATCACCCTTGATCTGTCTGTCCGGGATATAATCTTTGCTTCAGTAATTAAAATAATAATAATAAGTATTACAAGGAAAATGGTGTACAGTAAAATGTAATCAATTCCATAGAAGCTTAACCATCTGTTAAAGGTTAAATCCGTGAAGAGTATAATGTCAGGGTATGGCGGATTTGTCCTTTGATGCATTGGGCTCTCTAATCTAACCTAATGTTGAGACTGAAGCAAGCATGTGGAAGGGGAGGAATTTCCACAATCCCCAAGCAAAATTAACGTTGTCTTCAGTCTGGGTAAAAGTTATATCCTTAGGGATTCTCACAGATCCTTATGATGTTTGAATTCCCCTGTAATCATCACCAAGCCACAATTTCTATCTTCTTGCAAAGAATAAGCCATTACAATTGAATGATTATTGCTGCTACCATAGTTCATAAGCATGGCCTTGAGGCATAAATCCTCATGGATTTTTTAGTTTTTAAATGAGACCTCCTTGAAACCAACTTCAAATCACAAATCGCATTTATCTGCACAGAATGTGACATGACTATTATGCATCTGATAATTGGTAGTGCTGCTATAGCTCCAAATCTGGCTCTCAGTGTTCAAGATTTCACTTAATATCTACTTGATGCCATCATTAAAACATATAGCACATGCATCTACACAAATGAACCATTACAGTAATGCAGCTTGTTATGTCTGACTACTATCATAACGCAAAAGTTCCAAAGCATGAGAAAAGAAATGCTGAGTTCATGAATGGCTGACTTTTCAAACAAAACATCCACAAGATTTTGTGCAGCATGGACACTAAAACCAGGGGAAACAAAATGGAATCCTTGAGGGACCAATTCCAATGATAATGCTTTGTGAATTAAAACAATATCCCTCAGTAAAGGTCTGAAATATATCATTCAAATAGGTCTGAAGCCATTCCATTACAGAACTCACATCCTAATACAGAGAAATGGTTTGCAAGGATATGATGTTTGCAAGGATATGATGCTGGAAGATAGAGTAGACATTGGGAGATTAAGAGAAATCATGAATGAATCATGGAAATAGGTTCCAACTATGATTTGATTGTACTTTCAACTGGAAACCCATGAAGATCTATTGCTTGAATCCTTATAGTCATTTGTGAGCTATCGTGCCAATATCATTACTGTATATCTATAATTTTTATTTTTTTCAGATGGGCCCCAGTAAAACCATGAGAATTCAAGAGCATACAGGCTCCAGGTCTTTCTATTTATTTAATTTGTTTGTTGCCTAACTTCCAGAGATTCTAGGCAATTTGCAAGTAAAAATACTGAGGAAAGAATCCTACACAATTGTGGGAGGGGGATACTAATTCTTACCAAAGAACTGGAGGAAGAGTCAGTTCTTCAAGCTCCTTCACAACACCAGCAGAGTGGTCATCTGGCTCTTCAGGGAACCTCATTCCAGAAGATAGGTGCTGCTACAGAAAAAACTTCCAAGACCCCAATAGATGGCATTGGCTAAAAAAGGAGCTTAGAGTATACCATGTACCAACCCTTTTGATTGAATCAGTTATGCAGATACTATGAGACAGGATAAATGTTTTATGGTATGAATAGTGCCATAAATATTTGCCTGTATAATTATTGTGATTCAATTTGTGTACATTTATTCTTTGCCAGTAATTTCAGCAAGGTCAAAGATAAAAACTTCAAGGAATTTTGATAATCCACATTTAAATCCTTATTTTTCCTTTATTACAGCTCCAATGAATATAATAGTATTGTTCTGTGTGAAAGATTTGCCTTTTTTCAGGTGGACCTCATGTAAGAATCATGAACTATGAGGGAGCCAATCTGGTATCTCCTTGTCAGCATCAAGAAATACATCCATTGCCTATTTTTTCTACTGGAAAGTTGGATGTTTGTGGTATAAGAATAAAAACAATCTCCCTATGACTGTATTCACAGGGCATGCTTAATCAGATCAGATAAAGATTAAGCAGATGCATTCACACATTACTTTGATCTTTGGATCTTATTGTCTTGCACGATCTGCTGCATGATGAGCTTGGTGAATCTAACAGGCTTAATCCGGTTCCTGAATGCATAGGATATAATCTTTCTCTCCCACCCCCACCAACCCCCCCTCTTCGAAACTGGGTTAAGCCTGTTGCATGAACATGCCTTTCTCTCGCTCCCCTCTCCCCCCAGTCTTCCTCTCCTTAGTTCTTCGCCTCATCTTTCTCTGCCCACCGAGGGTTAATTGTTCTGCCACTCGTCGTCGCAGCAGTTGGGGCTCTGGCTCGACGGCGCTGTCCACCAATACGGTGCTGATATGCAAGCGGGTCCTCCTTTGCTGGCTCGCTCTGCCAACCGAAAGTAGTTGGAAGTCGAAGTCAATCGATGATGAAGACGCGCAAGGGAAGGAGCGGAGGCTGCAGCTGAGGCGGAGCCAGAGCTAGTGCTCTGTCGCTTCCCTTCTGAGCCCGCCGATGTCTCTTCTCGATCGAGGCAGCGGGACTTCCCGCTGGGACTGGGAATATTGTACGGGGAAGCTAAGGCTCTCCCAGAGCTTGTCGAGCTGCGCTTCGAGTTGGGGAAGACTCGAAGTGTTGCTCCTGCTAAGTTCTTGCTTGGCTTTGGCTCCGGCTCCGGCTCCAGCATCTGGCCAACTACGCTACTCGGTACCCGAAGAACTGGACCACGGAGCCTTTGTGGCCAACATCGCGGAAGACTTAGGTCTGGATGTATCCGAATTATCAGCCAGGCGGTTTCGTATTGCGTCCCGGGCGGGGAGTAAACAGCACCTGGAGGTGAATCTGGAAAATGGGATCCTCTTTGTTAACGAGAAAATAGATCGGGAAGAGGTGTGCGAGGGCAGCAAGGCCTGCCTCCTGCACCTGCAGCTGGTCATCGAGAGTCCCCTTGAGCTTTATCGCATCGAAGTGGAGGTGCTAGACATCAACGACAATGCACCCCGGTTCCCTTGGCAAGAATATGTGCTGGAAGTGACAGAATCAGCACTACCTGGGGCCCGCTTTCCCCTAGAGAGTGCACAGGATCCCGACGTGGGCACAAACTCCCTGCGTACTTACAGACTCAGCCCTAATGGTTATTTCTCGCTGGAGGTGCAGACTCGCAGTGACGGCAGCAAGTTTGCAGAACTGGTGCTGGAGAGGAGTCTGGACCGAGAGCAACAGCGTAGCCACCGGGTCCTGCTCACGGCTTTGGATGGTGGTATCCCCGAGCGCTCGGGCACAGCTAGAGTTGTGATCATGGTGTTGGATGCTAACGACAATGTGCCAGTCTTTGATCAGTCCACTTATAGTGTAAGCCTGCCGGAGGATGCGCCCAAAGGGACTCTGGCTATCAAGCTCAACGCTACTGACTTGGATGAGGGAACCAATGGCGAAATTGAGTATTCATTCAGCGGGCACGCTCCACTAGGTGTGCGGGAGCTTTTCATCGTGGAGCCCCACACTGGGCAGGTACGCCTGAAAGGCCAATTGGACTATGAGAGAGCTGATCTCCATGAGTTATATGTGCAGGCCAAGGACCGGGGCCCCTCTGCAGTTGCCATTCACTGTCGGGTGTTGGTGCACCTCCTGGACGTCAATGATAACGCACCGGAGGTAACCCTCACCTCGGTCTCCACACCAGTTTTAGAGGACGCACCTCCCGGTACTGTCATAGCTGTAATCAGCGTGCTGGATAGAGATTCCGGAGACAACGGCATGGTGAGCTGCGAAATCCCGACTGATGTACCCTTTCAGCTTCAGTCATCTTTTCACAACTACTATGCACTAATAACTACTGCGCCACTCGACCGTGAGACTGTGCCCGAATATAATGTCAGCATCACCGCCCAAGATTTGGGGTCTCCAGCGCTGGCTACCAAGAAGACCCTGACAGTCCAAGTGTCTGATATCAACGACAACGCGCCTCGCTTCCTGCAACCCTCTTACAGCGTCTACGTGACTGAGAACAACGCTCCTGGAGCGTCGATCTGCTCCGTCAGTGCGCTGGACCCGGACTGCCAACAGAACGCTTATTTGTCCTACTCGATCGCGGACGGCCAGATTCAGGGCATGCCCGTGGCCACCTACGTCTCCATCAATTCGGACAGCGGGCACATGTATGCTCTGCGCTCCCTGGATTACGAGCAGATTCGCAACTTCCAGATCCAAGTCGTGGCTCAGGACGCCGGGTTTCCTCCCCTTAGCGGGAACGCCACGGTCCACGTCTTCGTGCTGGACCAAAACGACAACGCGCCCTTGGTCGTGGCTCCCCTGCCCCGCAATGGTTCAGTGGCTGTGGAGGTGGTGCCTCGTTCAGCAGAGCCCGGCTACTTGGTGGGTAAAGTCTCTGCAGTGGACGCCGATGCAGGACAGAACTCGCGGCTTTCCTACCGGATAGTCCAGGCTACCGATGCCAGCCTCTTCAGCGTGGCCCTCTACACGGGTGAAATCCGCACCATCCGCGCCTTCCTGGCCAAAGACGCCCCGAAGCACCGTCTTCTTGTCCAGGTGCGGGACAACGGACAGCCCCCGCTCTCGGCCTCCGTGGCCCTGTTGCTCTCGGTGGTGGACAGCGTGCCAGAGGTGCTCTCGGACTTCCGCGAGCTTCCTCCGGGAGGCGAGACCGCTTCTTCTAGGCTTACCCTCTATCTGATCGCCTCTCTGGGCTCCGTCTCCTTCACTTTCCTGGTGGCCATCGTTATCCTCACGGTGGTCAAATGCCCCAAGGAGCGGCTGATCTTTCCCGACTATGCCTGCTCGCAGCTGTCTTGTGGCAGGGAGGGCGGCGGATCCGTTGCCTTCTGCTGTTGCGGCGGCGGTTGCGGGTCGTGTGAGCGCTCGGCCCCAGCCTCAGACCGCTTCAAGAACTCCGGCAGCGTCAACGCCCCGGTCTGCTCGGGCGACTGCGGGGACGTCGGAGCCAGCGCAGGCCCTCCTGCCTATTGCTATAAAGTCTGCCTGAGCCCTGAATCGGCCAAGAGCGACTTCATGTTCCTGAAAACTTGCAGTCCCGCCCCTCCGAAGAACAACGAAGCGGGGCCTCAGAACTTGCCGACGGGTCCCGGCCCGAAAACCCGAGGGGCCAATAACTCTCGGCAGCTCGCCGACCAGGTAGCTTCTTGGGCGCCCCGAGGGGTGGGGGAGCCCTTTCCGGGAGGTAGCCTGCTATAAAAGCAACCGGTGCTCGAAACCTGGAATACAGGACAGCAACTTTCGAGAGGGGGAGATGCTTTCAGTCTCGCCCAACTTTTTGAAAGATTGCAACCCCGCCTTTTCCCAGAAAGAGCCATCTGGTTCAGCCAAAACTCTGGCTCGTTACGTAATTATTTGCCCAAACGCGGGTTCCTTTTAGGCAGATGTGGGAGAAGAGTTGGGAAAGGTCCCAGGAGCGATGCTTTTGTCGACGTCAGGAGGCCCCGGACTTTAAGCAGTCTTGTTCCGAAACTGGCCTGTTTCCCTTCCCAGGCCGACGCTCGTTGGCTCTCTTTCACGGGGGCGCTATGGGACTCGGCGGTTCCTAAGACCGATACTTGGATCTCTAGGGAAGGGAGCAGAAGTGGGGCGTTTCTTCCCTTCGACTGGGAGAAGGCAGCCCAGCGGAATCGGGTGAGATAAACCTCAGGTTCCGCCACTTTTGCTGAGACCCAATTGCCGGCTTGCATTTGCGGTGGGATCCTGTATGTCAGTTGCAGAGTTGAAAAGGACTGGGCAGAGCCTGCTAACTGAAGGGTCTGGCCGGAACCGAGTCCCCTTAGCAAGTCTCTTTGGACAAGCTAAGGAGAGAAGAGTCCTGTTGAGCTCAGGAGACTTTCCCAGACTCTGGAGTCCTTCCATGTGACCTGCTCTTTCCACTTAGGTGGCCCAGCTTTGCCCAGAGGTGCTTCCTCTGTATTGTTGGGCCCCCATTTCTATCCTGTTTCTGGCCTCAGATTAATGCCACACTGCTTTGTGCCAAAAAAAAAAAAAGAGCAAGGATGTTTTGTGAGAGCAACCAACTCTTGACCATGCCAAAGCTGAATAAGATGAAAAAGGGGTTTAGGCTGCTGGAGATGAGGAGGAAAAATCACTATTTTTCAATGAAGCACTTCCTTTGATATTAAAGTAGGATGGCTGAAGGTGCAAAGCAGCACGTGCATAAAATACATGAGGTTTCACAGCTCTTTGAAAAATGCCCTCACCATTCTCTAGATAAGGTTTCTTTGTCCGTTTTCATTTTCCTTGTTGGATATCCTTGTCTAATATGGTAATGTTCTTTTCAGCTCAAAACTCCCCCTAGTGACTGACTTCCACCCCTATTGTCTCAGGCTGATAAACAGCAGCAAGGCCACACAAGTTCCCGTAGCCAAGTGCAAGACAAGTGAAAGGAAGTGTGTGTGTGTGGGGGGGGGGGCAGGCTGGCATTCTTGAGGGTGGGGAGAGAGAGAGAGAGAGAGAGAGAATGAAACAGCTTAAGTTGTACATCTAGGACACTGGGGCTTAGGAGCATTTATTCCTCTTTAGTTTAAGGCTAACTTCTTAGGGAGGAAGGTGAATCTTTGCACACAATGAAATTTTGAATGAAAGCAACCTCCAGCTTCTTTCTCATGTTTTCCTCTGTTTCTCTCTCTTTGGAAGAATGGTACACTTCCCTGTTAGCTCTTAGAAATCCTCAGAGTATAAATCACCTTGAAATGACTGAAGTGAGTTTCCCTTCACTCTTTCATTTATACAGGAAGAATTTGATAGCCTTAAATAGTCCTTGGCTTTACTGCTGGGATCTTCTGGGCTACAGGGAATAAGGGATTCTCTGAAAGTCCACAGGAAAAAATATGAAATGAAAATCAGTGCAAACTGAACCTAAACAAAGAGTTGCAAAATAAAGCATGGACAACATTTGGAATGGAAATAGAATGTAAAATGAATTATGTATATATTCTATATTTTGAAAAGGTTAATTGGTGGATCTTGTGATAGAAAGGCAGAAGTGACAGTGTTCCCATAGATCCTTCCCCAGTAGAAGGGCAGGAATGGAATGAGCCTCCTGCCTGATCCAGAAATGGTCTGGAATACTTTAAAGGCTTTTTGGAATAAGATAGGTATAGGTCTAGAATAAGAGATCCAGGCAGTTGAAAGACTGGTGAAGAATTATAAAGTAATCTCTGAAAATACAGTATAAGGACAGGCATTTATGGGCTGAGGGGAAAATGAATGAGTTGTGCTGGCATGACCAAGTCAGAAAATTATTGAGGTTATTCTACCTATGCTAATTCTTCAGACACTCTGATAAGGTACTTAGATTATTATTTTATTTTTTGTTGCACAATAAATGTGATTGGGTAGTAGGGTAAACATCACCCATTATCTTTGCTTTTCTTTGCAGAGAAAAGTAAGCAAATATTAAAACTCCAATACCTTCGGTGATAGTTCAGTATTCTTTGTAACCAGTATGCAAATCTTTTAACTATTTTCTGTTAATAAATAGACTTTTAAAAAATATGCTGCCTTCTAACAACCTTTTTAAAATGTGTGCCAGAGCCTTTTCATTTCTCAGTTCCATGAGTCATGTACTCTGATTGCTGTTGGGCCAGGACTGCACATAGGCCGTTTGATTCAAAGAGCTTGCTGGGGAACCAACAGTAAAACCTGGGCTCTCACAATCACTGGAAAGAAATTCCTGGAAAGATGAGATTTGATTGCTTTGAGGGAAGGTATTAACCTTGACCCATTCTCAGCATTTTGGCCAGGTTATGTAAGTGATAACAGTTTTGTTTTCCATTTTATGCCAGGTGGCTGATCAGCTGGATGTAGGGAAAAAAAAGGGTCTAATGGCTGGATGAAACTCATGGGCCCTTGTTTTCTAGATGGGGTTGTTGTTGTTTATTTATCTAGAACATTAAGTATATTTACGGTAATATTTTCACATTGTTGTTTTTCCCTGGCTTTTTTCAAAGGCATCTTTAAGAGAAGTTGGGAATTCCCCGTTCCTAAGAATTTCAAGAAAATTTTAAAAGCCCCTTACTTTTAAATTCTTTGCTGCTAATATAGTTTGACATTGCAAGTCACGTAATAATTTACACACGGTATTTTCCCAACTGCCTTCAAGTCAGTCTTGACTCTTAGTGGACATGGGTGCAGTTTTCTTGGCGATATTTTCAAAAGTAGTTTGTCCTAGGGCTGAGCAAGTGACTGGTCCAAAATCAGGATATTGGTAGCACTGTTTTGAACAAATAAAAGGCATCAGCTTTCATGAGTTCATGAAAGGATTCCAGGATTGTTGCCACCATAGATTAGCCTAGCACTTCTCCTCAAATAACCCAAAGGACTTAGCGGGCTTTCAAGTTTAAGGAAAGGCTAGAAGTCCTGTTTCCCCATTCCTAGTCCTGCACCTTATTCATCAGACCAACCTGGCTCTTAATATAATTAATCATCAGTGAAAATTACACTTAGAGGATTGTGGGGCTGTCGGTCTGGAACCAGTGCTCTTATTCCATTCCCAGCTGTATACTTCCTCATTACACCATAGATAAAGGAATTTCACCAAGGACTCCGCAATTTCTGCTTATTCCCTGCCTGACTTGTTCATTCAAGAGTCTGCCGTTTAACATTTGAAACAGAGCAGAAGAAGCATCTCATGTTTATTTTTTCCTCCGACCCATTTCCCTTCAGAACCCTCCTCAAGCTTTATTGCGTGCTTCCTGCGGGCCTCTGGAGAGCGCTCCTTGTTTCCATGGCGCACGCTTATCCTGCCTGCCTGTCTCCTGTCATCTGGTGTCTGGAAACCAGAGCATGGGGAGCCGATTCCCGGCGACCCCCCATCCTCTCTGCCTAAAGAAGGCGAGGGTGCTGCTCTTCCGCGAGCCTCCTTTCAGACGACGAAAGTGGCCTTTGCAAGAACCGCGCCCCACAAATCCCTGTAGAGGAAGAGCTTTAGCGCCTCTTCTCCCTCGACAGGCTGGCTCTCTGTCGGGCGCCGAGCGAACTCCGCACTCCCTTCCCGCGGTAACGAGACCAATTAAGGCGAAAGCGTAAAACTAGGGCAATGATTTCGGAAATGCAGCCAAAGTGAGCTTTCAGCGAGTCTGAGTGACGCCATTGCATTTTAACCATTTCCACAAAACACCCGGGTCCCTCTTTGAAAAGAGCGCCCCCGTTCGCTGATCAGGATGTTATTCGTCTGCAAATTAAAGAGGGCTAGGAGGTTCTTTGAAACCCATATTCTTGCATAGGGATCGGGCGTCTGTCAAAATAGCTGTTCGGGTTTGTCTTCTAACAAGCTGCGCAGCCCTAGCTTTTCCTGGTTTTTCCTTCACGCCTGTTTTCCTTCAGCCTGTTCAACTTACTCAGAGTCTGAAGGGAACGGGATATAGTACAGTAAGCGAATGAATCAGGCCACAAGTTTATTTATTTATTTATTTATTTTA
>JAEANM010020674.1:0-12042 GCA_017656035.1 Myanophis thanlyinensis
ATACACAGACAGACAGATAGATGATATACATGGAAGAAGGGAGAGAGAGAAAAAAGAAGAGGAAGGAAGGACCACAAACCCTGGCTTCAGAAGACTTTTTGAAACAGCACAGCAATCTAGGGCTGGAAGGGATCCAGCCCTAGATTGCTGTGCTATTTCAAAGAGTCTTCTGAAGCCAGGTTTTGTGGTCCTTCTTTCCTCTCCTTTTTTCCTCTCTCCCTCCATGGATGGATGGATGGATCTATCTATCCATCCATCCATCCATTCATCATTCATCCAACTATATCTCATTCACTTTCTCCTCCCTCTCCCTCTCTCTGACATCAAGTTGGCCATGCCCACCCAATCACATGACGCCCAGTCACATGACCACCAAGCCATGCCCACCCAGTCACATGACCACTAAGCCATGCCCACCCAGTCACATGACCACCAAGCCACACCCACAAAACCTGTAATAAAAAATGTTGAATTTTACCACTGGTTCATATGTCATAAAAAATTATAGCATGAGAAAAATTGTAGTATATACAGTATATCATACATATCATAATCATACAGTATATGCATATACAGTATGATAGAATGCCAATTTCCATGTAACCATCCAGAAAATCATTTGACATGAATTTGTTCAAAAGGCTAAACAACAAAAAACAAACAAAAGTAGTGAATCATAATCTTTTGTCATGGCATTTTCTGCATAGCTATATGTGTCGTATTTGCT
Source organism: Myanophis thanlyinensis (assembly GCA_017656035.1). NCBI lineage: Eukaryota > Metazoa > Chordata > Lepidosauria > Squamata > Homalopsidae > Myanophis > Myanophis thanlyinensis. The sequence goes on from JAEANM010020674.1 coordinate 728, forward strand.
ATGATTCTTAACAGTTGAAGCAAGGTTTTTTTTTATTAAATCTCATTATGAATATAAATAAGGGTTCATACTTCTTAACAGTGGCTATAATTTAAATTGTTCCATTGCCAAAGAAGTTCCCTTTCAATAACCTCAATGATTACAGACCAGTGGCACTCACTCCTATCATCATGAAGTGCTTTGAGAAACTGCTCTGCCGGCACATCATTTCTGGTCTTCCGCATACATTTGATAAACATTAGTTTGCATACAGAACAAATAGACCTAAAGAGGATGCTATAGCCATCACTCTTCACACTGCTCTGACTCATTTGGAGCAGTGGGGAGGCTATGTAAGGATGCTTTTTGTAGATTTTAGCTCTGCATTTAACACAATTCTTCCACACAGACTAGTGTCTAAACTTATGGATCTTGGGCTTTCTTATTCAATTTGCCTTTCGATTATGGATTTCCTTCTGGCCACTCTCAGATTACGTAATCATATTTCTTCAGCCCTTACTTTTAAAACTGGTACACTACAGGGCTGCATGTTGAGTCCCTTACTCTATGGTCAAAGATGGTCAATCTTTTCAGCACCAAGTGCCAAAAAAGTGTGCATGCATGTACATTAATGTGCATTAGTGCACATGCATGCTGCACTTGTGCAGTCACACATACACATGCGCAGTAGACACACAAAGACCAGCTGGGTCTCTGAAGAGTCCCATGTGAATGCAGTGGAGACCCAAAGACAAGCTGAGTCTCTAGGAAAAGCCACGTGTGCATGCACACTGGAGGTGAGCTGGGGTGATGGCAAGTGTGCCCACAGAGAGGGCTCTGTGTGCCACCTTGGGCATGCATGCCATAGGTTTGCCATCACTGCTCTAGTCTATTTCATTTGGCTTGCAAATTGTTCATTTTTACCTTAGCGATTATATATATTGCAGGCTGCAGAGACCAATTCTTATTTATCTATTATATAAGCCAATGGTGGCGAACCTATGGCATGTGTCCCAAAGGTGACAATCAGAGCCCTCTCTGTGAGCACACGTGCCATCGCCCCAACTCAGCTCCACCACAGAAGTTTCCCTGCAAACAATGAAACAGAAGCTCACAAAAAAGATCTCACCTCTTGCAGAGCTGCCGGTGTTGTGATGCCCCACCTCTCGCCTGCCAGCTGGTCTTTGGATCTCCATCAGTTTGAGCACTTGGTCTCTAAAAGGTTCACCATCACTGATATAGGCTGTATTTAATATTGGTACAATCTTCTTCAGAATTTGTAAAAAAAAATTATAATACCTTATGATGTAATGCTGTGGCAACTACCGTATTTATCGGCGTATAACGCGCACTTTTTTCCTTGAAAACAGTGCGGAAATCGCATGTGCGCATTATACGCCGGTATCTACCTTTCCCCCCCTCAGAGTTTTTCCATGACTCCGTGAGGCCGGGCAGGGCTGTGGAAGCTTGGGAGTCCCCCCCATGCAAGCAGGATTCCTCCCCCGGCTTCTGCAGCAGCGGGCGGTGAGAGCGAAGCCGGTGGAGGTTTGAAAATCCCCCCCATACGAGGGGGATTCCGCCCCAGGCTTCTGCAGCAGCGGCGGCCGGCGGTTTGAAAATCCCGCCCATGCAAGTGGGATTCCTCCCCAGGCTTCTGCAGCGGCGGCGGCCGGCGGAGGTTTAAAAATCCCCCCCATGCGAGGGGGATTCCTCCCCTGGCTTCTGCTGCGTGGCTTCCGAGCAGGATCAGAGCAAGCCAAAGCTGACTTCGCCCACACCTTCCACCCGGGAGATGGGCGCAGAGCTCTCCCACCGTCGCCCACCCACACCTCGTGGCCGGACAATCCAGGCGGGCGAGAGGAAGCCCAGGCTGCAAATGGCCACCAGGCAGCAGGACAAGACGACCCAAAGCAGCCCACACCGCTGAACATCCTGGGCAGGAGCCCGGCCGTGGCGTGGGGCGGCCGGCCCGAGGACAAAGATGCTGCAGCCAGGCGCCCAGGCAGCAATGCCGCCTGCCCGCTGCTTCCCAGCACCATTGCCCCCTTCTCTTCTTCCTTCTTCCTCCCCCCTCCGCCTGGGGGGGACTCCCAAGCTCTCGCAGCAACGCCGGAACCTCTGTGCGGCCGGAACCTCCGTGTGGCTGGGCAGGGCTGCTGGAGCTTGGGAGTCCCCCCAGGCAACGCCGGAACCTCCGTGCGGTCGGAAGCTTAGTCCCCCCCAGGTGGAGGGGGGGTGGAAGGAGAAGAGGGCAACGGCGGCGGGCAGCGGCAAGCAGGCGTGGGCTGCTTCTGGGTGGATTCACAAACCTCCGCTGGCTGCGCCAGAGCGTGTGGAGCTCTGCCATCGCCCCGCGGCTGCAGAAGCCAAGGGGGGGAATCCCCCCCAGGGAAGTGACAGGAGTCCCCTGTCCTACAGGTAGTCCTTGGCTTACAACAGCACCCTTAGTGACAGTTCAAAGTTTTTTCAGGGGCACTGAAAAAAAAGGACATCCAACCAGTTTTCACAGTTTTGCAGCATCGATTCAGAGGCTTGGCAACTGGTTCATACTTATGACTGTGGCTGCATCCCAAGATTGCGGGGTCACCTTTTGCAGCCTTCTGACAAGCAAAGTCAAGGGGGGGACCAGATTCGTTTATGGTGTTATTAATTTAACAGCTGCAGCCATTCACTTAATTGTGCCAAGAAAGGTTATAAAATGGGGCAAAACTCACTTAACAAATGTTTCATTTAACAATAGAAATGTTGGGCTCAGTTGTGGTTGCAAAATTACTTTTTTTCCTGAAACTTCTCTCTTAAAATTAAGGTGCGCTTTATACGCCGGTGTGCGTTATATGCCGATAAATACAGTATCTTCATTCTGAGGCAATATGTAAAGGTATTTAACACAATATTCTTTTTACTAGTTAATATTTTTGGTTGTTTTCTTTTGTTCTTAGGAAAGACGTCAATGTTCTTTGACAAGTGGAAAAAAGGGAACCTTTGTGAAATTGTCTATGCTGAATATTTTTTTCAAAATAAAGTGCAAATAGTGATTTACCATTGTCTTACAAATAGAGGCATATATTGGTGGAGTTTACTTACAGCACTAAGACATATAGGGTTTTTGTTGCTGATTATATTGTTTTACAGCATTTTTGAACTAACATAGCACATTTTATTTGGGTCATACCATGTGTAAATGCAGGACTTGATTAAAAAAAAAAACCATAGCTTGGCAAAGCACTGGACTGATACTTCTTCCATGCTCTTATTACTGTAACACAAACAAGTTTGAAACAGTAGTTTGAAACAGTACTTTCAAAGTTCCTATGGTTAATGTGGAAAAAAAAACCATTTAAAAGTCTTCCTTCCTTACTACATCAGGCTCCACTAATAGTGTGGCTTTATTGCAAGGCAAGGAATTGCATAGAAAAGCAGGCATGGTAAAGGCAATCTTCAGGCTTATAACTCTAAAAACCTCTTGCCAGCAAAGAAAGACAATACCTTGTAGAATGGGATATTGATTTTTCTAATGGCAGCCTTTCAAGATTAAATTTGTTAATAAATCTGATTTCTATTACATGTGAGCAATGATAAATAAAATTTGATTCACTCCAATTTGCTATGCAATCTAGCTCTTGTTAATGGAGTCAGTAAAAGGTAAACAATTGTAGTCTAGAAAATCTGCATTTGAATGGATTGAGTGCCTGGAAGTATCTTTTGCTATATAAGGAAAGCAAGATATGGCTATTTAATTTTTTGAACAGTTTGTTTTTCTTATATTACAGTACAGCTCTGAGTTTTTATAAGATTGTGAGTTATCAACAGAATTTGTTGATAACAAGTGATTGTTATATTGTTATATGGATTGATATAATAATGTTAATTGCTTTAGCTTTGCCATCTGAATAATTTTCTGAACTTACATCAATAGATTCTCAGATAAGATACAATACTGAAATGTATCAAAGTTTCATTATCAAATACAACAATAAGAGTTTTCCTAAGCAATCTTAATAATATTAACTAAGTATATTCATTGCAGAAAATTAGAATATCTTATAGTGATACCATATATGTAGCCTTACTGAATTGATTTGTTCATTCGTTCATTCATTCTATGGCTGCCAAGTTTAAAAAACTACTCTGAGAGGTGATTTGTATTGTAAAGTGTTTGCGCAACAGTGGCCCTGCTAATTCTGAATTTCTTAGCAAGTTTTCATATCATTGTTCATAACGTCCTTCTGGGCCTTCTGGCAAAACTGAGTTTTGGGAACACTGTTTTGCACTGGTATTGGTCTGTCCCAGAGGTCTATATCTAGAAAGTGATATTGTGAGAGCAGTGGTTGATACCTAGGCCTATAACCTAAGGTGACATAGGTTTCCTTTTTAAAACCCACAGTCAGACCTCAAAGGTTAGCAAGATCAAGAAACAGGCACAGAAAGGATTCTCGCAAATGTATTTTATTGTTGTAAAATAGAATGACAGAATCTTGAAGGTATATCAAAGTTTCTCTCTAGTTTACTTCAAACAAAACAAATCAAGGCAGCATTATTTTGATTTTTTTTTGCTCAAGATTAAGCAACCTCTTCTGAATCTCCTTTTTTAACAGTTCAATCATCTCTTACTCATCCCCATGATCTACATACCTTCACATTTGTACTTTTCAACTATAAGCAACTGATAGGGAAAATTGCTTGTTACAACCCAACTCCAAAAGAAAATAAATTTGTTCCACTGATCCTGATTATTGCTTTCATTGATGAATATAGACAGTGGTGAAATTGAGCCACATCACACCACACCACCCAAACCAGTAATAGAGATTTGAAATTGGTTCTGCCCACCCGCCCCTGCCCTTATCCTTCTTTATATGAGCTTCTTTTTCTTTTTGTTACTTACTTTAATCAGCTTTTGGTGCATCTACAGAGCCTTTCTAATGATCCCTGCTGCCTCTGGTGCCTCTAAAAGAGGTTTAAAGAGTTGCGCTGCAGCGCATTTAACGCGCATGCATGTGCATCGAACCAGTAGCAAAACCGGTCGGATTCCACCCCTGAATATAGATGATTAATGCTGACAATTACATTACATCCAAATTTCCAGTGAAAGCAGTCCAAATTTCTTTTTTGATAACCAGCTTAACTGACCATAGAAATTCAACTGACATTGGGTACATTGACTTAAGCAAAGCCTTCCATGAGATTCTACTCAGTAAGATTACAAAATGTGGGCTGGACTTCACTACCATCAGATGGACAGAGAGCTAGTTGAACAATTATATCTAGGAAGTATATGCCAATTGCTTTGGGTCTAGATGTAAGGAAGCACTGAGTGGTATACTCTGGGCACCATTCTGGCTGCTGTACTGCTCAACATGTATAAATGATTTGCAGAAAGTAGGCATTAGAAAATGTGATTATAAAAAACAGAGGAATAGGAAACATTCTAAGCAGCATTAACTTTCAGAAGAAGCTTGACAAGCTGGAACAATGAGGAGAATCAGCAAGATTAATTTCAACAGGAACAATTGTGAAGCCTATATTTGGATAGGACAATCAAAGGCATGAGAGAACCACTCAGAGAAATATATTCAGCAAGGATCTGGGTGTTGGTGCATCATAAATGAACATGAGGCTCATGTGTCGGGCAGCTGCAAAAAAGCATATACAATCCTAGTTTGTATTAACAGAAATACAAAGAGTCGTTTGGAAACACAGGATATGTGTCACTTCCAGAGGAGAAGATTGAAGGAAGATATAATGACTGTCTTCAATTATTTGAAGGGTTGTTGTGTAGAACACAGGGTAGAATTATTTAGTTTTCTTCCAGAAGAAAATATAATAAGCAATGGGCTTAAATTGTAAGGCAACAAATTTTGGTTGAACAGGTAAAATTTTGTAACAATGAGAGCTGTTCAACAATGGAAGATAATGTGTCAAAAGAGGTGACAGTTTCTTTCCCTGGATGCTCATTTATCAAATGAGGCTGTAGTAGATTCCTGTATTGAACTAGATCACTCCAAACTACCTTTTATCTCTTCTATTCTACTATCAAATAAATAAATAGAACTATCTGTTTAATTTTTTTAGCAGATGTCATAGTCACAGATTAATGTCTATGTTGTTTCAGCACTGAGCAGTTATTTCTATACTCTGCTAAGGATTTCTTTTTTGTTAGGATTGGAAACAAGAGAGGGTTCTGCCACTAAACTCAGTCACTCCGGTTCTAAAAAAAAAATAAATCAAAACAACTTTAAGCTGTTAACACCAGTGCTAATTTTATGACTGTCAGCAAAGTTTGTATTCAAGGATAAGTGGGTAGAACTCAGATCTATTTCACTTGCTTCACATCTGCACATACTGTAAATCTACAAATATGTGCACATAGACCAACAAGAACAACAGCAACAATTGGGCTCAGAGATATTCTGCTCTGCATCAAGGATGACTGTTTTCCCTTTGCACTTTTTATATGTATCACCTGGAAATATGGTACCAAGTAACTTAAAAGTATTCAGTCTTTGATCTGATCCAAAGATTTGGATCTGATTGTAAATAAATCAGGAGCTTGATTCATTTTATTTTTATTATAAAATGATAAAAAATATTATAAAAATGATTTAAAAACCAGCAAATGTTCAAATAGGAGTGCATTCATCAAAGAAGCAAGATGAACTATTTTTTTTCTGCAGAACGTAAAATGCTCTTGACTTTCTCAACTGCTTCTAAAAAGATGGCTTATTACCTTAAGGTTGATGTCAATGTAGATTGGAACAGCAAAGGAATGGATTTGTTTTCATCTGGCAAAAGGAAAGGACTCTTAAGCTTTGCAAGACCTGAGAACAGAGAAAGTGTATTAAGCCTTGCATATACATTATTTCAGTCTTGATACTGAAATGTGTAAAACACCACACTGCCAAAAATAGAAACTTTGATGCTAAAGTTTGTCGTGGCTCTGGAAATTGCAAAATGGATTTTGGGCTGCAGGCTGACCATCCTGATTCTATGGATTCTACAGCTCTACTGACCCCTACTTAACAGAGGGCAACTGTCAGCAGAGACGAGAGATGGGCAACTGATCGGTTGCATCTTCCCAAGCTCCTTCCAATCTAGTGCACATTTACTTCACAAATGAATGCTAACTGTGGAATACTTAATCTGAACTACTGAATGGGCAAGCTGTTTTAGCTCTTAAGCTAAAAAAGACCATGTCAGAAGATCTTCCAGGAGTGTTACTCCTGGCTTAAGGATTCAGTGAAGATTGTAATAACTATTATTTTTTTCTAGATGTACTGATATAAAGCCAAAGCCAAGGAGTTGCTGTTTGTTGGTAATCACAGTTTTCTTAAAATAAAGATAATGTACTTCCTAAGACAAATATTAGATTTTGTTTTTGTTTTTAAAAAAACCTCTATTTTTTTACACTTAATACAGGGAGTCCTCGATTTAAAACACTTCATTTAGGGACAGTTTGAAGTTACAATGGCATTGCATCATCCCCATGATCATGTGATCAAAATTCAGACACTTGGCAACTGACTCTATTATGATGGCTGAAGTGTCACAGGATCATGTGATCATCTTTTGCAAACTTCTGACAAACAAAGTTAATGGGGAAGCCAGAGTCGCTTAACAGCCATGTTACTAACTTAACAACTGCAGTGATCCACTTAACAGCCATGGCAAGAAAGGTAGTAAAATAGATCGAAATGTTCTTAACAACTGTTTTGCTTAACAACAAAAAAATTGGACTCGGTTGTGGTCATAAGTTGAGGACTACCTGTAGTTAATTTCTGACGAAAAAATACTTCAAAACTGATCAGAAAGTTAATATTCAAATGTCTTGTGGAAATAATACGAACAAGCATGAAATTAAGCACCTTGTTTTCTAAAAACAAACTACATCACAGTTACCATATAAAAACCTCTCAGCTCCAACATTTCAGATCCTAGGAATGTGCAAATGTACAGTGCACACTTCAGCTCACAGTCTATTCACTCTGAATATCTTGGCACCTTTTTATGAATACTCAGCTGCCAGAAAGTTCCCAACCTCTACAATATTCAAAAATAAGAATCTATTTCCCTTTAATCTATATATTTGAACCACCTTTCAATGCTACACATTACACAAAATACAATACACACACAGGCACACAATTGAAATGCTACTTCTTCACCCCTATCTACAATATATATATAATGGCTTAATATTATGTCCTTGGTAATATGACATACTGAAGTACAGACCCCAATTTAGCTGCTCTTCTTTTACAATCCAACTGAGACAATAAAATATATACAGTAGTTTCTTTAATTTTATGATATTCCTATTTATAGTGACCCTTGGTTACATTGAATTGTAATGGTTCACAAGTGGCTAAAGTTGATGTCGCAACAGATATATAGGAAGCAATAGCATCCCCTTGCAAATATTATTCTACACAAATGACAGTCTTATTTTCTGGTGGTGCAATAGTGAAAGTGCAGTCTTGCAGGCAAACTTTGCCTATAGCCTGGAGTTCAATCCCTCTCAGTTGATTTAACCTTCCATCCTTCCGAGGTCAGTAAAATGAGGACTCAGATTGTTGGGGCAATATGTAAATTATGCTTATATTGTAAACTGCATAGACTGTTGCAAAGAACTATGACTTATTGCTATTGCTGTTTCTTATAAGAGTATCCTTGATCTGTAAAATGTTCAGAGATCTGGTTTCAGATCTGGTGAGGGAAGTTTAAAATATTTGATAAATGGACTAGCAGAATTAGCTAGTTCAGAATTATCAAAATCTGAAAGATTTTCCCCTGTGTACAGCTAGCTCAGGAGCTTTTCATCATGTACTGTATGGCAATTATCATGTGGAATCAAGGGGAAGGATAACTTGTAGCCTATTGGGAAATGACTTCCTCTTCATGAGAAGAGAACTTGGATCCAAATAGCTGTGTATCCATATCCAATGATAAATCCATATTTAGATTTTCTGAATGCAGGAACCCCACATATTCCATAGGATTGCTCACTGCATGCTCCCAAATTCTAAATGTACACAATGACCCAGAGGAATTTGGGACGTACGATAAAAGAAAAAGAATTAGAAAATATAACTTGTATTGTCCAAGTCTTGGTGTGGGTTATAAGTTCAAAATTACTTTTTAGAGAATTTCTTCATGACTCTTACTCACATATTTGATTAAACTGCTTAATCTGAAGATTTAAATTCAAGTGTTTTATATTAGAAAAATAGATACTGGTGAAGTTCTTTTTCAATTCCCTTACACAGCTCCCTCCCCTCAACTGACATATCAAATATCTGGCACTATGCTATGGGTGAACATAAATGTTATGTTACATGAGAATAATGATTGTTAGGATTGGTAAATTGTTAACATGCTGCTTTATTCATCTAAAGCTATTTTGTTGACCACAATATGTTGTTTTCTCAGTAGCAATTGGTTATGCATTTTATTTGTACAAATAATAAAGGCAAGATACAAATAAATAAATAAAATCATAATTGAGTTATAGCTACAGTTAATTGATTGGAACACATTTGAATTGTGGAATGTTGAATGCATGTATTTATATATTTTTAATTTATATATTATTTAGGGAATAGAGTGAACTTTCCCTATAGAGAGTTGGTACACAATTTTGGGGACTTCCTAGGTTTATAGCTCCTACTCAAAGACAGCAGCATGTTTTATTTGGTGTGCCAATTTGTATTCTTTCCTGGGTCACAAGTTTTTTTCCATGGTCATTCATGACTTAATCATCTTGCATGTGGTTTATTATGACCTGCTCTACATGGGATTTCCTCAGATAACTTATTAGAAGCTACAGATGGTCCAGACAGCAGCAGCATGAGCAGTTATGAGTGCACCTTTATATCCTCATGCAGAACGTCTGCTATGCAAGTTGCACTGGGTGAGCTTCAAAGTACAATTCAAGGTGCTAATTATTCATGACATAGGGCCAGGCTGCCTGCGGGACTGATATTACTCCATCATTTCATGCTTGCCATATAAAATCCAGCAGAGGTACATTTGAATTGAATTGAATTGAACTGAACTGAACCAAATTGAATTGAACTGAATTTGGCCAAGTGTGATTATTTGGCCAAGTGTGATTACACACACAAGGAATTTGCATCTGGTGCAGAAGCTCTTAGTGTTTTACCTGTTATCCATTAAGGCAGAGTTTGTCAATCTTTTTCAGGTTGTGAGGCCTATTTGTTAAAAAACAAAAATCCTGGAATCTCTGATCAAGAAGCAAAGCTCAAGTCGAAGAAAAGGAGCAAAGATTAAGTCATAGAAAATTGGCTGTGTTCAAGTAAACTTTTTTTTTTTCTTTTAACTATAGTGTAGGACCCTGCACCAAGCAATGCCATCTAGTGGGATAAAGGAAACGCCTTTTCTGTCACGGGGCCTGCCCTTAGAATAATACTATCTCCTTAGAGTGACATTCAGATTGCCCTACCCTTACAACCCTTCGAACAATCTCTAAAAAAAAATGACACACACCCCCCACCAAGTTCTGGGATACATCAGCTGTTCCTATCTCTTTTAATTAGAGTAGGTTTTATTCCCTAGTTACGATTATTAGTTTTTGTTTTAAGTGTTTTATCTGCTTTTAATTTGTACACTGCCTAGTCAGGCAGCCTTATAAATCATAAATAAATGTTAAAAAGTCCTACATATTTTTCAACTACATATATCATACATGCTTACTTTTATACTGGAGTTATAAAGCAGTTTTGCTACACACAACTCAGGGTGCACCCAAGAGAATGGCTGGCTGTTAGTGACACTGCATCATCTATCACATTGCTCATTCTCCTAGATAGAAAGCTATGAAACTATACCGATAGGCCATCAATTGAGATGAATTCATAGTGAAATCATACTGTTATTTTCAGGTTAGGCTATTTATAGTGCTTTTGATCAGATAAATATTATTAATATTGTCTTTGCTTTTATTTATTATTGCTAGCAGTTTTAGAAATCCCTTCACTGAGACAGAAAGAATGCCTATTTGAATAGAAATAAATATTATAATCTATTGGCCTTTAATGTTCCTAAAAATCTAATACTAGAAACAGGTTGCTTCACCTATCTAATGAACACCCATCAGCTGCACAATAAGAAAATCATTTTATAATTTATTTACTTTTAGAAAGAATAAAATACATATAATTTTATTCTTTTCAAGCAGCCAAGACGACACACAAGGCAAGATAAGTACAATTTAAATTTACTTTCTTTTCCATCCAACTGTATTGTCTCATATAACATAGTGCCAGAAATATCTACCTTTCATTTTATTTCATTTCCATTATTTATTCATTCATTCATTC
>JAEANM010020675.1:0-12042 GCA_017656035.1 Myanophis thanlyinensis
TAAAATAATACCTGTTTTCAAACCTCATGGATCCAGGGTTTTATTTCTTGAAGTTTGACTGAGACAGAGCTGACAACCACCTTCACAGTCCACAATTGTGATCTGGGCACTTTACTTCACAGTTACGATGGGTGCAGCACTACAGTCATGTGATCTTTTCATCATTTGTGACCTTTCCTGCCAGCTTCCCACAAGCAAACTCTATGGGGAAGCCGGCAGGGTATCTCGCAAATTGCTCAGGTAAGTATCTACCACTTGGCAGCAACAACTCCTGGAACCATAAATGCTTGCATGTGCCACTGCAGCTACCGATGTGCCCTGCTTTCTCTCACAGCAGCCACTTACCTGCCAGCTGGCCTGCTTGTGAACTGCCTGAAACCTGCTAGCTTCCTCAATGATTGGTTGTTGGAAGCTGGCAGGAAGTTGTGAGGGAGGTCCTTGCTTAATAATACACACTTCTCATTTAATGAGGTCAATGGGGACGGCTGTGACATCGGACCACGAATACATCGTTTCATGCCAATTACAGTGTTAAGTAAAAGGGCTATCTCTAAATGAATAATATCAGAGAACCGTTTTTATATAGTGCTTAATGTGTTCATTTAGAAACCAAGAGACTGTGACTTCTGGTCTTCCATTAGGTGTGAAAGTTGGGGTAATTGACTTTGGACTAGTTGCTTTCTCTCAGCTCAACCCACCTTGCAGGGTTTTATTGTGAGGAAAAAATAGCTGGGAGTATATTGTGTATCACCTTGAATTGATCAAATATAGTAAAGGCAGTATATATCTAAGAGAAAACAAAACAAAACAAACTTTATATATAATAGTTCTAAAATAATAAACCACCCTATAATGATTATTAGTGTAAGAGATATGTTACAACTGATGTTACCAAACTATAAGGAAAATATTGCAAAAGAGATCTCACATCCCTCCTTCAGTTTTTCCTTCAGTGTCTCAATGTAGTAGATGCGTATCTTTTTCATTGCACTACTGCAATTTTAGTGAGAGGACCTGCTTTGTTCCTTTGTAAATGTCTTTGAATGAATTATGAGTGTTGTTGAGTTGATTAATGTCTTATGAAGTTGATTAATCATAATAAAAGTCAGGAAAGATATTTTGTGTTATCTGCACTTAACTGTGATTTTCTTGATCAGAGGAATGTACAATATCTGTAGAAAGGTTCAGAGACTTCATTTTGTTAGTGAAATGTTCATACTGTATAGTTATGATATGGAGTTGCATGCAATTGTTAGGATACTTTCAGTTGTATCTTTAGGCAATCTATACCCATTACCTTAATTATGTGCCATTTAGGAGAAGTGATAAAATATGACTTTAATGACACTGATGTAAACCATTTCCAGTCTATATCAGTGTATTTATATATGCGGACATGATAGAATATATGCAAATTCTTTCATGTTTGTGGCTTTTTATTTTCAGAATGGAATGTATGGAAAGTACTATTATTCTTGGCTTTACTTCAATTGCAGAGAGATAATTTATGTGTGTGTATATATACAGTACATGGGGGTGGTGGATCAAAAGCCCATATATGTTCATTTGTTTGGTATTATATGTCTTAATAAACTCTTACTTCTGAATAAATAGAGTTGTATTCTTACATCAATTTTCATAGCTAAGATAGAGCATTTTGAAGGTTTTGATTTTTTTTACCCTGATTTTCTATATTGCTAATCTGATTGTTTTCTAGAGATATTTAAGGGCTTTGACAACCAATGGTAGGTTAATTTGTAATATTCTGTATTATTTATTCCTTCAAAATGTTAGGACAGATTTATTATTATTAATGAAATATACCAAATATTAAAAAAAAATATCAGTGATATGATGTATAAAAACTATATTATACGGATTAAAGTAAGCTAAATACAAGGTGAAAGGAAGAAATTGAGAATCCATATGTTACTAGAAAATTAATACTATTCCATTTACTTTTCAGAATATAAAGGTGTTCTAAAATTTGATAAAGAATATATATCTTGCATCCCTTCTTTAATGTCAAGAGTATAGGTTTTTTTGCATATATGATATGCTTCTCAGTTTTGTTCCCTGACTTTTCTGAATTGAATTCGTATTCTTCAGCAGAATAAGTGCATTGAGTTGACTATATAATCACAATTAAGTTTGCTTGTAATGTCCTTGAGAACTCCCCACTCAATATGAAAAAGCTGGAAGTGGAGCGGATAGATTTATACATCTTCACCCTGCATGAGTATAATCAATAATAATAATGCAATAGTGTAGTGTTTAAGACCAAATCTGTGATTTTGTGCGTGCAAAGATGTGGCTCCAGTGGTCTGGCACACAGTTTGGAGAGCATGTGTGTAAAAAGTATAGTTGAATAAAACATGCTTTTTGTTAAATGAATACAATTTGCGTATTGTTCTTTGAAAAGGCCAAATATATGGGGAAAAGTGAGAAAGTGCTTTGCTGGTAGAATTAAAAAATAAAATTACTTTCTTTCTTTCTTAAAAAGTAAGGCCAAATATGAAAGAAGTTATTACTGAAAATTTAATGACATTTCCATCAATATTGTACAGCATCTCTGCATTCTGCAATGATTTATTTATATTTAATGAGTCTGCAGTTTCTACTTTTAGGTAAAAGAAATAACTACATATTGCCTTGACTTGTGTGTTTACAAAAAGCATGTCCCTTTGGCTATAATTTGAAGTTTAAAAAAAAAAACAAATTGAATGGTATCTTTTTAAAAAATACATTTATCAAAATTCTTGGCTTGGGTAATTACTTGTCATAAGTCCAAGTATCACTGTGTTTTATCAGACCAGCATTAGCTTGATGTAGTATTTAAAAGTTTATAGTCTGAGTACTAAGGAATATCATTTGCCTACTGGTATAAAGTATATATATTTGCAGCCCTTTCTGCTATTCTAAACCATGCTGATTATTGGCAAAACTATTGCTGAAATTAGGTAATATGATGTTTATCATTTTGAGCAGAAAATTCATCAAAACTTTAATGAAACTCCTGAAACAATTTAACATCTTTTTTATAAAAAAAACCTCTGAAATATACCTCCGATTCATCTTTCCTATTGATGTCCATTTGGGTAATACTATGCACCCTGCATTGTTGCTCTGGGTTCGATGAATAGCAGCTGCAGGAAACAAATAGAATGCCTACTAGTGTTTTCTTACTATTACTCATGCTGAATAATACTGAAGATAGGGCAATGTGAATTCCTGAATTTAAATCATATATTCTATGGCTCAATTTGCATAATCTTGGCTTGGCAATTCACAATTTAGCAAGTAAGAGTGAGTGATAAGAACTTGTTTGGGCAGACTTTGAAATTTTATTAGGTTGCAGCTTTAAATACATTTATATGGGAATTTAGGTAGTCCTCGACTTTTTAGCAACCATTCAAAGTTATGATGGCACTGAAGAAAGTGACTTATGACTGGCTCGCACCTCTGTCAATTATAGCATTCTGCAATCGTGGGATCACCTTTTGCAACCTTCCCAGCCTGCTTTGACAAGCAAAGTCAATGGGGAAGCCAGAAGAAAAGATCACATGATGTCTCGCTTAATGGCTTAAGCCATTATGAATTTTCTAGTCCAAGTTGTGGTTTTAAGTTCAAGGGCTACCTATAAGCCTCATCAAAATCAGTGAGGCCTATTTTTAAGAGAAAAGTATGGACTGTTTATTATATATGTCAGACCAGGCTTAATAGAATATTTTAGAGTGCTAATTACAGGTAGCCCTCAACTAAGTAACAGTTTGTTTAGTCATTGTTCTAAATTACAAAGGCATTGAAAAAAATAACTTATGGTCGTTTTTCACACTTAGAACCATTGCAGCATCCCCATTATCACGTGATGAGAATTCAGACGCTCGGCATATGACTCATATTTATGACTGTGACAGTGTCCCAGAGTCAGCTGATCCTCTTTTGCGAACTTCTGTCAAGCAAAGTCAACGGGGAAGCCAGATTCACTTAACAAACGTATTGCTAATTTAACAACTGCAGTGATTCACTTACCAACTGCTGCAAGGAAGGTTGTAAAATGGGGCAAAACTCACTTAAATGTCTTCCTCAGCAACAGGCATTTTGGGCTTAATAATGGTTGTACGTTGAGGACTACCCGTATTCCTTTCCCTGTTCTGTCTATCTCCCAATAAGTATCTGTCCCAGGGTTGAATTGGCAGGGTTGGTGAACTCAGGATTCCTTCAGTCAAATAGTGTCATCTATCAGGACTCTGGGGATGCATCTTCTCTCTAGCAGTTCTACCTGCCCCTCTGGAATAAGGTTCCCACCAAGACTTGAATGGCTGCTACCCTGAAGGTATTTCAAAGGGCTTTAAAATCCTTTCTAAGGGCTTTGAAATTATTTCTGTTCATTCGGGCCTTTGGTGAATGTGATTGAAGCCTCCTTTTCTCTCTCTCTCTCTCTCTCTCTCTTCCTATTTGGGTTTTTCTCTGCCACTTTTTGTGGTTTTTAACTTTTAAATGTTTCTAATAATTTGTAAATGGCTTGGGATTGCAGGTAGTTAGAGAGCTTATAAACGTAATTAACAACATGTTATTAAAACTAAAGTTGCAATTTAAATGAAATACAGTGTTTGGCTTCAAAGACAAAACCGGAAGTGGACTCATCCCATTAATCCATTTCAAAGAACAAATCCTATCACAAGTTCCAGAAAGAATTCAGTTTGCTGTTAGTGTCACATCTGAATTCTACAAACTAATTGGGGGGCTTCTATTTATGGAATGTACTCAAGCAGAGGTTGCCCATCCATCTCTTTGGGATGTTTTAATTTGCTACAGTAAAAGAGGATTGAGTTCAGTGGCCCAGCTTTATGATTGTCCTTAGTTTGGGGTAACCCTTGAAGTAGTCATTAATAACTAGTCAATTAGTAACAGTCCTTAGCTACTTCCTCTGGATCCTGCTGCTCACATTTTTTAGACAGGACGCTAAAGAAACTTGGAAGCTGCTCAGATTACCAGTGTACGATATTGCCACGATACTGTATTACTCAACTTTCTCTAATCTGGGATCTTCTTTATTGCAACTTCAGAATTCCTAACCAACATAGCCAAAGACTGAGGATTCTAGAAAGTTTGGCTTAGGACTGAACCTATGGCACAGGTGCCATAGATGGCACGCAGAGCCATCTTGCTAGGCACACAAGCTGTTGGCCAACTTACCTCCAGCTGAGTATGCACATGTGATTGAGCATGCATGCATGCGTGGCTGCAGAGACCCAGCTGGTCTTCGGGCCTCGGCTGTGCATGTACACAATTGCAGCAGGAAA
Source organism: Myanophis thanlyinensis (assembly GCA_017656035.1). Classification (NCBI taxonomy): domain Eukaryota; kingdom Metazoa; phylum Chordata; class Lepidosauria; order Squamata; family Homalopsidae; genus Myanophis; species Myanophis thanlyinensis. Next base: position 5,307 of record JAEANM010020675.1, read on the forward strand.
TCCAGCTGGTCTTCAGAGCTCTCCTGGACATACACATGCAATTGGTCATGTGTGCGTGAGTGCCTGTGCACAGCACACATGCATTGCCATATGAAAAAGCTGTATGCATGTGCAGATGGTGCGGTTGCACATGCAGCGCATGTGGAGGAGCCGCACACAAGTGCGGATGACACACGCAAAGTGTGTACTTTTTGGCACTCGGTGAGTAAAATGTCCGCCACCATCGGCTTAGGACAATGATGGCGGGGACTGAGTACCCAAACCGCAAAGGACGGCACGAGGCAGGGCATCACACCTGTAACTCTGCAAGATGCACAACCTTTTTCTTTCCTGAGCTTCTGTTTCATCGTTTGGCGAGAAATGCCACGGAAAAATGTGGTGGAGTTGAGCTGGGGCAACAGCATGCGTGCCCATAGGTTCACCACCACTGGCTTAGGCTATCTGAATGAGAAGCCCCCATAATTATTCGTAAGGTAATTCTCACGTTAGTCGACTTTTCCTTCAGGTGATCATTTCACAACAGCACTCTAACCAACAAATGTCCTCTTTTAATGTCTAGTCATTTTCAGAAAAATAGGAACAGATCTGAAGAGAAGTACAGCTGATAGATACCTTCTGATTGCTGTTGTTATTTCAAATATTGAAATATCAAATATTCCATCAGGGATTCCACGAGTTGAACTTCCGTCTATTTGTCCAAAAGCAAAGGTTCTCTCCATGACATATATGCTGTGAATACCTTTGAAAATAAATTGTGGAGATCTTATTTCTTTTTGTGATTTTGATATTAATGTGGGAGAACTAAAATCATTTTTGAGAAAGTAGTCCGATTATGAGCCCTGGCTACTTTGTGGTCCCTTAACAATAAAAAGTTCTAAAGTATCTTACAGATTAATGCATTTATTATAACATGAATCTCATTTAAGCCATAACCTATAATAAATTAATCTTAAAGGTCATGCAATATATTTTGTATTGAGCTATATATAGACTACTTTATTTACCAATAATACCTTCAAATGCATGCATGGGATACTAATAACAGAGAGAGCCATCCTCTTGGCTCCAAGACTACATTATTTAGCTTATAACTCTCTTACGGTTTGTCATAACTGGCATGCATCCATTATTCACTACTTGATTTGTATTTTGGAAAAGGATTCCAAGAAGAGAGGCCCGTATAAGGCAAGGCCACCGAATGCAGAAACATAAAACTTAACAACCAAGAACATTCTTTTCTAATGTAGCCTATGCTGATATCTCAAGTGTAATCTAGAAAAAGAAAGGTTTGTTCTTTTCTTAGCAAAATTTGTACATGTGTTTCTACTTGCCTATTCTTCCTCTGCCCTTTTTTTGGTGTAAATATAGGGGGAGAAAGATGAATGAGGCATTAAGAAGAAATGCAAACTTGCAAGTAATATTTTATTATAAATGAATATTTAAAAGATGTATTGGAATGTGTATTGCAGAAATTCTCCAAGTGTAGACCTTGGTTTTTCATGATTATAGGCAAGTTGCAAATTTGAAACAATTTGATTGTTATGATTTCCGATAGTTCACATATATTGCGCTTTCCCTACTCCTGTTTTTGGCAAAACTTGGCAATACTAGCTTTCTTTATAATTTTGCTTGTTTTATGTCTGCTATTTCTTCAGAGTGGTGTGCTTTCTAACTTCAAGAAATCCTTTCCATTACAATTCTGATTTAGAAATTTCTGGCACTGGGTTTATTCTAAGAGGTACATCTCTACTGTTTCACCATTGCCCTATCTGAACTGTGAGCACCCTAGGACATATATATATTTGCTTGGTTCAGTAGAAGGGAAAAGGTTGTCTTTAAGAAATGTTTGCTTATCGTTATGAATCTGAAATAACCAAAATAGCATAATGATAAGAACAGTTTACGGTAATTACGGGACTAATTGCATGAAGGCGGTCCGTCCTTTTTCATGTTAAATATTTGGGAAGTAGGGGCTGAAATACATGATTCTAGATTACTTTCCATTGGAAAGAAAGAAAGAATTTTCTTAAACTCTGTTTCTTCTTAGTAAGTTATAGGCATCAGCCTGTAGCATCTGCAGGCATGTAGCAGTACAGTACTTGAAGAGAAAGTACAAAGATTGAAGCGCATAAAGGAGAGAGTCTTTCAGATAATGATAATGCTTATAAGGAAGATAAAGATGCCATATACTATGAAACAGTCAGCACCTCTGAAACTCAAGAACAACTTTCAGATCTATAACTCCTGGGAAGGAGAAAAGAAAAAAAAAATGCTGGATAAGAGACAAGATTTCCAAAGGACAGAGAGGCTGCACCTGTACTCTTAAAAGAAGACAAGAAGAATTATAGTTGTTGGTGATTTACTACTATAATTGTTAGTACACAGTATCTTATTAAATACGTTAATATTTAACAGAATAAAAATATGGCAGAACTATTTTAAAGACTTAAAGCATTAAGTCTATTGACAATTATAATTTCTTACTAATCCATCTAAGGACAAACAATAAGGTCAAAAGTAACTATAACCATCCATAAGACTATTGATACTGAAGTTCTAGGAAAGAAACTTAAAAACAGGGATTCAAGTAATATTCTCATCCATCTTCTTACCTATGAGAGAAGACTGGAAAGGGATAGAAGAATATCTGGCTTCAGAAATGGTACTGATTGTCAAGATTTCAATTCTGAGGCCACAGGCTGGATGGATTGCTGGCATAAGAGCGTTGTACCCAGGGGCAAAATCTGACCGGTTCTTCTACCAGTTTGGTGCACGCATGCACACCAATAGCGCATCAGCGCGGCACTTTAAACAACATTTAGAGGCTCCAGAGGCAGCAGGGATCATCAAGAAGGCTCCGCAGCTGATTTAGGTGAGTAAAAAAACGGAGCGCATATAAGTAAGAATAGGGGCTCAGGCAGGTGGGCGGGGCCAATTTCAAACCTCTACTACTGGTTCTGCCGAACCAGCTAGAACCAGCTGAATTTCACCTTTGGTTGTACCTTACAAGAAATAGTAAATATTGTGATCCAATGAAGTACAGCAACCTCAATACAGAGGACTTCAAATTTTTTCTATGGTTATTGGAGATAAAAATAATACAATACAATTGCTGCAGAACGGGGGTGCCAAACTGGCGGCGCACAGGTTGAATGCATCACACACAGGCCATGCCCACCCCAGTTCCGTGAATGGGAAAAGTGTTGCAAAACATCACATGAGGACAACGCAACACAGCGAGTTTGACACCTGTGCTATATAAAGAAATGGGAGTATAATACTGTAATGGGGACTATTAAACCACTAAATTAAAAAACAGGAAATTTCTTGCCTTCATTTCTGTGTGCTAAACAAGGTAAATGGGAAATCGCTACAGATAGACAAACAGTTATGAGATAGTACTGATGTGATTGCTACCACTATTGTAATACAGCAGCTAAAGCATTAAATCTGTAAAACAGCAACAGAAGCAATAGAAAGGGAGGAAATTTGCTTGTATAATATTATTTTTATTATTTTGTATGTTAATCAAACATACCTGTTAGGAATAATAGTCGCCTAACAGTTGGATTGGAAATATATAAACCAAGATTGTAATGTAATACTGTATCTTTAAGAGAATGGTTTAATTATGATTGGCTGATGTTTTCCTTCAACAGCCATAAAATGGAGCCAGAATTTTCCCATTATTATTCTTTGGATTTGCTGTGTGTTGTTCTGCTTGAATTGCTGTAAGGTTTGCAACTGTTAACTATTACTGAATTTTCGTTATGATATTGGATTTTGTTTCTGGGATTATTCCTCGACTGATGATATTGATTATCTGCTTTAAGCATGTATGACTTGGATTGTTTGATGGTCTTTGTTTATTCTTTTCTACTGGAAGTAAAACCTACATTTCACTATACAGTGTATCTGTATGCTGGTTGTGTGTTATTCACCACCACTCTCATTACGTTTCCCTGAGTGCACTCGTTCTCCTAACGGGGATCATTCCTTAACACTGGTTATGGGCCCAAGCTTATATCAGACTCAGATAAATGAGAGTTAGTGTGAATACACAGTACTGTATACAGACAGTGCTTGCTACGACATGCCGCGTGGTGCATATGATTTAGCCGCACTACATGGCGCGAAGCAAGCCATGCAAGGCCAGGAATGGGGGGGGCAGAGAGGCAGGCAAGGCTGAGGACTGCAGTCTAGCTAGACTGCGATGGAACCACAACTGCAAAGCGAGGCAGGCAAGGCCGGGGACAGGGGTTTAACTACACCACACTGTGCATGTGATGTAGCTGCTGCGGCACAGCAAAGTACCCAAGCCTGGGGATAGAGGGTGGAGTTGTTTACTAGGCAGCAACTCGCAGGCTTATTTACTGAGGCACACAGATCAGCGCTGCTCAGTTTGGCCGCAGGAACCACGTGGTAACTGGGAAGGCAGGCAAGCTTTGTTCACCGCAAGTGAGGGAGCCACACAGTGTGCACTGCCAGGGAGGCACATGAGATGAGGAGTGATGGGTGAGGCCGGGCAGGGCAAGCAGTAAGTGGGTGGGTGAGGCAAGCAGTGAGCAGGAGGGTGCAAGCGGCAAGCAAGCGACCAGGCATGGTGGGGCCAGCCAGAGGTGGAATTTGCCGGTTCTCCAAACTACTAAAAAATTCTGCTACCACTTCACCTGAACTGGTCTGAACTGGCTGAATTTCATCTCTGAAGCATACTCAGAAATCCAAGTATAGTAGCACTATATCAAGAATCTAGGTATTGTTAACAATGGAAACTAATAATGTCCCTAGTATCAACTAACATTCAGTAACCAATGATATGGACACTTCTAAAGGCAAATTATAGATATTAAATTATCCCTAACAACTGTTGGGAAGCAGTTCCTGTTGAGGAACTTTCTGATTTCAGATTTGTCTCTCTAAAACTTTTTTCAGAGTGAAGAAATGCAGAAAACTCTTTTTCAGGAAAAATTAAACTATAACATTTAATAAAATATTTTCAACACACTAAACAATTTAGATGATACTGCATACACTCATGGCAGGAGAAGCTAGTGAGAAAAGGAGTTTATGATGAGTTGGAATTCCCAAAAAGGAGATACTAAAAGGACCAATGCAAAGAATTCCAACAAAGAAAAAAAATGGAATAGAGTTGCACAATGAATGGAATTGCATAAAAGGTTTAGAGAAGTTATGAAAACAAAAGGATACACATAGGCAGTAAAAGCAGATTACTAAGGAAAAAAGAGATAGGTAGGCCAGAATTATAAAGATGATGTCAGAAAAAAAACTAATGCATATGATGTAATTATATTGCTCAATAAGAAAAACAAAAAAGGGCTTTTTTAGGTATGATCAAAAGCAAAGGAAAAAAATGAATCAATATAGCAGATGCTCAATCAGAATTTTAAAAATGCAGGCAACTGCAAGAAAAAAACTATTAAATTCCTATTTTGGGTCAGTCTTTTCTGATGAAAGAATGCTTGTTCCAACAGGCAATTGTGCCAAGCAAAACAAAAGGACAAAACTGAAGCTTTAGACAGATAGAAATATACCCAGGAAATATCTATTTATTTTCAATGTGTCTGAATTTCCAGACCCAGATTATTCATATCTCAGGATACTAAAGGATCTTGCTGAGGACCTCGCCAAGCCTTTATGTATTATTTTTAGAGATGAAGATGGAGTGACAGATAATTGAAGGACAACTTAATCTTATCCTTCTCTCCCTCCTCAAAAAACAATTTCAAAGCAAAAGTTTTCAGATAACATGACCCAGCTTTTTATAAATATCATGAAAACAATACAGAGATAACCAAAACTATGCAATAATTTTGCCAAATAACTATCTAATTTCTTGAACTTCCTTAGTAAGTTATGTAAAGGCTGCAAACATATGGACATTTGTGTCTCAAGTGAGACTTTTGGGGTTGATTTGTTTAATAATAATTTTGTTATGTACTTTTTTATGTGCTGTAAACCGTCCTGAGTCCCTAGGGAGAGGGGGCGGTATATAAATTTAAATAATAATAATAATAATAATAATAATAACTGGAAAATAAGCCCTAGCATGATTTTTTTCAGGATGCTCATAATATATAAGCCCTACCTCCAAAATAAGCCCCAGTTAAAAATCGCCAGCCAAACAGGGGGCATTTAGTACTGCATTTCCCTGAAAAGAAGACCTAGCTGGAAAATAAGGCCTCATGCGTCTTTTGGAGCAAAAATTAATTTAAGACCTGGCCATATTTTCAGGGGAATACAGTACCTAAAGAAGCTCATGGCGATGTATCTACCTCCCATTTATCCTCATCATGACAGCTCTATGAAGCAGGATGGGCTGCAAGAGAGCAACTGGCCCAAAGCCCCAGGATGGCTTCTGTGTGGGATGGGGGGAGATTAGACCCAGGGAAATAGGGAGGGTGGAAACCACAGCCCAGCACGCTAGAGCAAATGGCTCCATGCGCAGCACTGGCACCCTTGGGTTTGGGAGGAATGCCGTGCAGTGCAGGAGACTGGCAGCAAGTGCATCTGTTTGAGGGGACAATCAAGACTCCCACCCCGACCCCCAAAAGAACCTGGTCCCTGGGAACTTCACCACGTCCACCCAGGCTCTTGGAAGTGGTTGGCTCCTCTGTTCATCTGCTTTCTGTTAAGAATGCAAATCTAACAGTTGGGTTGACAATATATAAACTAGGATTGTTACTTTAAGTACTGTAACTTTAAGTAATGCTGAAAG
>JAEANM010020676.1:0-12042 GCA_017656035.1 Myanophis thanlyinensis
CACACAGGGACAAACAAATAAGCATCCAATTACCCATACAAGCACGCACGGGCGCGCACACACACACACACTCTCTCTCAGGCTCGCTTCCCAGGGATGATTTTGAAAAGCAGATTTGATCGCTTCTGGCTTGGCTCCTCCAGTAAACTTCTTGCAGCTAAACCAAAGCAAAGCGGCACTGACACAGAGGAAAGACAGCTTGGATTTTCGGCTTTTGCATTTATTTCACATCCTCCCTCCCTTTTCCAGCGTTCAACTCGAGTGCTGCGTGGACATGTGGACCGGGATCCTTCAGACTGGTGGTGGGTGAGAGGGGATTAAAAAAAGAAGAAAGGAAGCGAGGTTGTTTGCTTTTCTTCAGCAGTCAGGCTGTCATCATCCAACGCAGCCTCCAGCAGCAGCAGTTGTTCCAGAATAACTGCTTCTTCCCACCAAGGCAGCACGTCCTCCCGTCCTCCATCCCCGCTGCCGCCACCTCTTCCCACCAAGGCAGCGCGTCCTCCCGTCCTCCATCCCTTCTGCCGCCGCCTCTTCCCACCAAGGCAGCGCGTCCTCCCATCCTCCATCCCTTCTGCCGCTGCCTCTTCCCACCAAGGCAACGCGTCCTCCCGTCCTCCATCCCCGCTGCCGCTGCCTCTTCCCACCAAGGCAGCGCATCCTCCCATCTTCCATCTCTGCTGCTGCCACCTCCTCCCAGCAACGAAGCACGGCCAGGCAGCCCCCTGCAGCTGCAGCCACCCCAGCCCGTCGGCCGCCACGAAGCTCTAGCTAGGCCTCCCACAACTGCACATGCGCGAGACTCCCACCCATGAGTGGTGCATGACTGCGCATGCGAGAAGCTCCTGCATGTGTGTAAAACTGCGCATGCACAAAAATGTGTGCGCGCAGCATGCGCACGCCATTGTGTGCGTGCTCATATTTGGCACTCACTGCCAAAAAGGTTCGCCACCACTGGTCTAGAACATTCTTAAAAAGAATTAAGAATTGGGAACCTGGCAGACTCAGCAACACCAAAAGGCTTGGCAGATCACAGAAGACAACTGAAGTGAAGAACAAGAAAAACCTTTGACAACATCTAGCCAAGTCAAGAACACTCTTGAGGAGATAGGCATGTCACTGTCAAAGTCCACAGTCAGCAGACAGCTTCATGAATGTAAATTTGGAGACTTCACAACAAGGTGTAAATCACTACTAACATTCAAGAACAGAAAGGCCAGATTAGACTTTGTTAGAACACTTAGAAAAGTCTGCTCGGTTTTGGAATAAGATTCTTTGGACTGATGAAGCCAAGATTAATTTGTGCCAGAATGACAGGAAGAGAAAAGGGTGGAGAAGGCACAGCTCATGATCCGAAGCATATCACATCACGTGTCAAACATGGTGGAGGTAGTCTTATGGCATGGCCATATATAATTGCCAATGGAGTAGGGTTATAGTTTGCTTATTGTTGACATGACTGCTGATAAAAGCAGCAGGATGAATTCTGAAGTGTGCAGAGCTATACTCTCTGCTTAGGTTCAGCCAAATGCTGCAACACTGATAGGACCCAGCAAAGGTAGAATTTGATATTGGAAGGATATGTATATATTTGATAAATGGAATATCAGAACTATTAAAAAATTACATAATTTTAGAAATACAGTTAAGAACCTTAACATGATATTGAACTATATTCCTAAAACATGCAATATATGTCATCTCATGAAGAACTTTGGCTCTATTAAGCCTGATGCATTGCAAAGAGGATAATTTTATACAAATAGAAAGAATATTTCCCTCCTGATGTTAAAGAATGGATCCAAAATATGTCACTTGAACAGAGATTTATTCTCTGTTCTAAAAATGAGATGAAGCCATATATTTCCAAATAATCTAGAGCTAATGATAAAGGATTGAATTAATTTTATCTTGCTACAAATGGATACTATATGGATCAATTTTTTTTGTTTTTCTTTTTAATCAATATAATTTTTTTCAGTTTTGGGGGTTGCAAATAATTGTTCACTATATTTTGCTTATTCAAAATTATCTGCATTAACAAACCTTTCCTTTCTAGTAAACCAAGAATAAAACTATATTCTTCTAGCAGTACAACAATACAAATTTGGCAACTAAGGTTTCTAAGCAATACAGTTGAATTGTAATTTGCAACTCTCCAGAGGATAAATATAATTTCTTTCCATTGTCAACTAGTATTTTTATCAAGTGGAATACAGAAAACAGCATGCATCAGTGTGTCTTTTAGATTCAAGAAGAATTATCATTCTTCTCCCGTGACTTTTTTCCTCAACAGAATTCTTTTCGTCAACAATGTAAGAAAGTTACATCCTATATATTCCAGATATTTGGAACAGACAAGGATCTAAAATTAAAATATTTCATTAGAATGTGAACTAACTGGGTTGTAGGGCACTCCTTCAAAAACAATATTTTGGGAAAGCATGGTGGACTCTCACATAACATGAAAGAAATCTGTAAGAAGCCATGATAGCATCACAGTGCCATAACTATGTAGTGTCATGACATCTGATACAAGTAGATAAATGGAATTATCTGCACGATTACAGCTATTTTCTTTCTCTTGTCCTCACTGCAAAAAAGTGTGTACACATGCAATTCTGTTTCCACATCAGTTATAATGTGAGCACAGTTTAAACCCTTATCGGTACAATAACTAAACTTCCATAGTAATCTAAAAATGTATTAAATTTTTATGTTTCCCACCTCCTCTATAAGGTGACTCTGGATGGTTTACAAAACAATCCGAGGATATATTCATGTTTATACAGCCAAGTATCTCTCTTTTGTGACATTCCCCAAATGGAAAAAAAAAAATTTCTGGGCAAGGCATACTATTTTGCCTTTAGCAATACTAAAGGGAAGATATTCTAAAATTCTCTTCAACAGACATGTTTGCATGTGGAACTGTTGATGGAGACAGTCCAGTGTATGTTATTTTACTGTACTATATATAGGGATATTCATAATGCCTATACCCTGCCTCTTTTATTCTGGGAGATTTGACAATACTTGCATGTTGCTTCTTTTTCCAGGTTATAAATTGTTCACAATCCAGATTGTAGCAAAATACTGTGTAGCAACTGTGAAAGTCAAATATATATAATTACTCATAACTGCAACATATTTTATGTCATATTACAATTATTTTATCACTCTATTTAAAAAAAAAATAAGTTGCCCCTTCTATCTCTGGCCCTTTGACTGTGATAAATATTCATTCAAAACACTATACTGTACTCCCCTGTTGGGCATAACACATGGCACATAAAAGTTATATATCTAATTTATAGAACCACCCATCTCATGAGTAAGAGACTCTGGGTGACAAGCAACAAATTATGGAATCTGTCAATCACCTGAAACCCTAAAGCAGTGGTGGTGAACCTTTTACTTACCAAGTGCCGAAAAGTACATGCTTTGGACATGCCATCTGCACTTGCGTGCGGCTCCTCCGTGCGCACTGCACATGCAGCTGCACCATCTGCACATGCCTGCAGCTTTAGCATCTGCAATGCACGCATGTTGCATGCAGGCACTCAGGCACACATGAGCAATCACGTGTGCATGTGCAGGAGAGCTCCAAAGACCAGTTGGATTTCCTGTTGCAATCGCGTGCATGCACAGTGGATGCCCAAAGACCAGTTGGGTCTCTGCAATTGTGCATGTGTGCATGCACAATCGCATGTGCATGCTCAGCTGGAAGTAAGTTGGCCGACGGTTTGTGTGCCCAGCAAGATGGCTTTGCATGCCACCTGTGGCACCTGTGCCATAGGTTCGCCATCCCGGCCCTAAAGATTCTAAACAACTCACAGAACAAGTAATAACGTAATTAAAATAGCAATCTAGTTACCGTAAGTTTCCATTTAAAACAATGCTAAAAGTATTTTTATCTTTACTGAAAATGATGATGCTTATAATTAATCCCTAAAGGAAACCCCTGTGTTCACCTGCTTCCAGAAGGCCATGAGGGTAGGAGCTCTCCTTGGCTCAAGGGACAACATATTTCCAAGGAAGAAAGTTTTTTCAAAAGAGCACTTGGTGTTGCCCTCCCTACCACCAAACTTTCTTGATGAGTGAGAATTCAGTCAGCTTCCCAAGTAGACCAGAAAAAGAAATAGCAGATGAACGAATTCTACTTTATTATAAGGCTATATTAACAGAATTTTACAAGTCTGAAAGTACAACTCTCCCGCCATCTTTTTTTACTGGCTGGTAATTTAGGAGGGATCCTTTTTAAGTTTCTTTCTCTGCTTCTTACACAGTGGTGGGCTCCTTCCCCTTTTATCTAATTGTTCCCTTGCCACATTCCCTCCCCTTTCAAGGTCATTCTTCCATTCCATTGCACACTTCTTGTTCCAACAAACAGAAAGTGTTAGGGAAAGGAAGTCCCTAAGATAGCCACAACCTGATCCATATAAGTTCAGTTAAAGCAAGCAGACATTTGTTTGGTAATAGTAATTTAGGATGACACTGGAGACAGGTGATCACTTTAAAGACATAAAAAAGCCATTGTCTGAAGGACCAGAATATCCTGCCCAAAAAAATAGCTCTACATAGTCGCTAAGAGTCAATACTCACTTGATGACCCATAAATAAAAACAGAATGACTGAGATTTGAACTGAACCTGGAAATCTATGGGTGATCAGTGTGTATTCCATTGTGTCCTGGACTATCATAATTTAAGTTTCCAGGTGGGTATTTAAGAGCGGACACAAATAGATATCTAATTTAATCAGTCTGACAATAGACATGAGTGACTATCAGTTAAGGTTGCCAACTGGTATACTAAAAGCTATGAATCTCCTAGAGACGGTCTCTACTTATTCTTCAAGCAAGAACTCTGAATCTAGGAGGCATCTCCTAACTGTGACCTTGCTCTTTTGGGGGGAAGACAGCCCCCAACAAGAACAAAAAAAAAAATGCAACCCTGGAGTCAGATGACATCCATGTCTACAAGCTACACTATCTATGGGGCTGAGTTTGAGCCTGGTTTTCTATATCCAGGTCCTAAAAGCTTCTAGCATTAAGTCACAACTTTCACTGTATTGTTCAATGGGCCCAGAGTAGAAATAGATATATCTGGAGATCTTCTGCATATTGGTGACAGCTCAGTCTGAATTGATACATGACTCTCCCAGTAGTTTTATGTTAAATAGGACTGGGAAAAAAGTGAACCCTGAGGCAATCCATATCAAATGGCCTGTGAATCTGATCCTCTCCCTACAACTATCTGAACCACCTGGTCAGTTAGGAATAGAATGATTGTAACACTGTTTCTAGTTGTGGTCTGGAAGAATATTGCGATTGGCAATACTGAAATGTGCCAAGAGATTTAGGAGGACAAAGATGCCCAGCACTTTCATGCGCTTCTGCCTCATGAAAGGGAATAGAGCAATACAGATAGTCCTCGACTTACAACCACAATGGAGCCCAAAATTATGGTTGCCAAGTGAGACAGTTGTTAAGTGAATTTTCCACCATTTTACGACTTTTGCTGTAATTGTTGAGTGACTCACTGCAGTCGTTAACTTGGTAACAGGGTTGTTAAGTGAATCTGGTTTCCACATTGACTTTGTCAGGAGGTTGCAATAAGGTAATCACAGGACACTGCAACCATCATAAATATGAGCCAGTTGCCATCCTATAACGGTTGTGAATGTGAAAAACGGTTTAAGTCATTTTTTTCAGTGCCATTATAACTTTGAACTGTCACTACATAAATGGTTGTAAATTGAAGATTACCTATAGTTGTAAAATTTTATTAGACCTATCTAGCTTCTTGAGGAGTGGGGGAATTGGTACCTTTTTAAAGGCCTCTGACATGTCTTCCTCACTCCAAAGTTGTTGATTACAGTCCTGATCTAACTTCTATTCTCTACACTGGCCTTTTATTAGCCAAAAGAGCTATTGAACAATGAAATGATTTCCTTACAACTCTATTGGAGGATCAGGATTGAGGTTTACTACAGCTAATACTACTAATATGAATGTTGCTATTTATGAACTATTTCAAATATTTAATCAGAATAGGTTTGACTACTACTTCATTTTCCTGAATTATTTTAAATATAAATAATTATAAATGATATATATTATTGTATCAATAACATGTTATTATGACTCAGTAAAGAAACAAACTGATTTTATTCATATCAAAGGGAAAAATCCAAACATGCTTTTTAGCATGGTCCCCACTTTCATGGCTTTCTAGAAATTGGTAATAATAAGCTGCTTTTGTAGAACATATATGTGAATTCGTTGCAAAGCTATCAACACCTTATTAGTCCAATGCTTTGTATTGTTATACTTATTTTTGTTTTATACTTTAATATCTGTTACACATCTAGGTTCCTCTTGGGTTTAGGTACACATAAATCATATAAATAACTGGTACATAAAAAAACTGCCTTTAGAAACAATATAAAGATACCATTAACATTATCCTACAGATTTTGATTAGTTGTAGTTATCCCACAAGTAACAGTAATGGTGTCATCTCTTTCTTACACATTTCTTGCCTTATTACCTGTTCTCCCAAAAAGATTATGTGCTATCATCTTAAATATGCTACTTTTAACTTAAGATAATTAAGCCAAACCAAGCATTGTAGAAACCGGAAGTTTGTACGAACATGTCCTAGCATTCAAGCATATTGATTTTTGTCTCCCCCCCAAACTTTGAAAGTTTCTGTTTAACATAGTAAGAGGATGGTATGAAGCGTTACTATTTCTGTAAGCACGCAACAGAAATATGATATATGCAGAACACTTCTAAGTTTTTATTTCAGTTGAATAAGAATGGATAATGAATTTGGATAATACAGTGGCAGATGGATGAGAACATCAAGTATTTTCTAAATAAGCACCTAATATTATAATATTTAAGATACAGTAGACAGCAATAAAATATTTAATGTTCTAAACAGAGACATTAATAAAGAATCCTGTAGTCTAGAATTGTGCTGCAATGTTACTTTTCAGAAATGTTATTTTTCTCCAAAGTCCCTCAAAGTCAGAACTGAAGACGCTTCTTGGATGAGAAGAAGGCCCAGTCACCTTTTGGAAAAGTACTTTTGGGACAACCATGACCTGGCTGATTGAGAATCTCCAATGCCTACCCTTATAGAAAATAATCTTTATGAATATTACAGGATAGATGAACTTTAATATATGTAAAGATATGCATAATACTGAGTATTATTCACTGGAGTATTAAAAGAAATACAATTATAATACCAATGTAAAAGTCTACTGATCTGTTTTCACATCTCTCCAAGATTTTTGTCACAATCCTCACTCTAATAACAAATAGGAACAAAAATAGAATCATGGTTAAAGTTAAGTCACTTTCCATTAAACATGGAAAGTATCAAGACATTTGAAAAAAACTGCAAGCATTGTCAGAAACAATGGACTGAGTATCCTGATTTGGAATGCTTTGAAATAAAGAGATAGCGACTATCCTGTAAAAAGACCTAGTTATACCCAACCATGAAGAGCACATACATCGTCTGACCCTTTAAGTTTTAGAATGCACATCTATAGGAACACACATAGGGACACCTAATCATACAAGCATAGTTACTCAAGATATACAAGTAGTCCTCGACTTACGACAACTGACCCCACAATTTCTGTTGTTAAGTGAGATATTTGTTAAATGAGTTTCTCCCCATTTTACCACCTTTCTTGCCACAGTTGTCAGATGAATCACTGCAGTTGGTAGGTTAGTAACCCGGTTAAGCGAATCCTGCTTCCCCATGACTGTGCTTGTCAGAAGGTGGCCACAAGGGGATCCCATGACCCCCTCAGGCCACTGCAATCATCATAAATAGGAGTCAGTTGCCAAGCATCTGACTTTTGATCACCCCCAAACCATGGGGATAGCTAGCAAAGGTCGTAACTGTGAAAAACGGTCATTAAGTCACTTTTTTTTTCAGTGCCATGGTAACTTGCGAGCGGTCATGAAATGAGATGTTATAAGTCGAGGACTACCTTTACAAGGCAACTGTCATTACTAAAGTCTCTACCCTCTCTCTGATGAAAATGGGCGGGTTGTTTGTTTGTTTTCCTCCCAAAGCTGAAGTGATATAGCAGCTGCAAGAACTACTTCCTCAATATAATTTGTAATCTTGCTCAGATAGCAATTCCTGGCTGTCCACAGTTCTAGATTTCACCAACCTTGGGCATATATCAGTGTTTCTCAACCTTGGCGATTTTAAGATGTTTGGACTTCAACTCCCAGAATTCCTCTGCCCACTTTGCTGGCTGGGGAATTCTGGGAGTTGAAGTCCAAACATCTTAAAGTCGCCAAGGTTGAGAAACACTGATATATATATTAACGTGCCTCCCAACTAACGGTCCTCCCTGCTTCACACGGCAATTCCACAGGTGCCCTATTAACCAACCTAGGTTCCGCTTTTCCGGCGACCCCACCCCCAAATACTTGTTTCTTTTTCAGGCAACCCCCCCCTCCCCTCCTGCCACTTTCTCTTTCGACGGCTCCTTCCTCCGCGGGTCCTCCCCTTCTTCCGTCCCACCGCCACCTCGGATCCTCAGGGGTCGCCCTCCGTTCCTCTTCCTCCTCTCTGGTCCCGTTTTCTTAGGCTGATTTCTTCCTTGCAGATCGCCGCCCCCCCCCCCCTTTTTCTCGCGCCTTCCCTCCCGTCCAGAACCGAGAGCACGGAGTGGGAATTGGTCGGGGTGGGGTGGGTTGGAAGGAAGAAATCCCTCCCTTCCCCAACCCGTCGAGGAGGATAAAGCCGCCGGTAGGCCGAAAGACTTACGTGATCGGCGCTGCTGTTGGCGCTGTAATAACAGACCGAACTGAAGGTATAGCCAGAAATGGAAGCCGCCATGATGGAGCCCCACCGCCTCCGACGACGAACGATCCCACAAGCCACCACACCCGCAACCTCCCCGGCTCGCCTCGCACCTCCAAGTTCCGGCCAGCGCGCGCGCGGCTTCTCGGGAAATGTAGTTCACGAACTGGCCAAACGCGAGAGTCCAAGAAGGCCTGAAATTGGAGTATAGTTAAGAGCTAGCCACTAAAGCAGCGTTATTATTATTGTTGTTTATTATTATCATTCCCTGCATAGAGTATATTTGGCTATCGGCTCTTTCACCAACTGTCACAACTTGGGTCGGCATTTCTTTTCTAGGTCCCTGCCAGGAAATCGCCTCGTTATCTTTGTTTTTCGTTTTGTTCCGAAGCGTTTTAAGGACGGCTCCTTTTCTTCGGAATGGCGTAGCTCCTCTTTTTTTTTTTTTTTTTTTACGTGGACATAATTCATCTTTTTTTTTTTTAACGACTTGCAAACTGTAACCGCGGAAAGAGCCGCCGCGGCTGTTGATTTCTCCGGCCTTCGTTCACCGGAAGAGGTTGAAAGAAGCGGTGAAAAAGAGAGTCCTCCTGCGGCGTGAGAGAAAGCTAACCTTGGACGTGCCCTACATCTTTCCCGACAATGAGCAGCTGCGGGGAGTTTGAGTCTTCGTCGCTGGGGACCAAAGAACAGTGAGTAGTCGGAGAGGGAGGCTCGGTTGGAAGCAACAGAAACATCTGTGTTTAGTCACGCCCTCCCGGATCACCACATCTAACTCTACTCTGTTGCTTTGAAGAATAGTATAGAAATAGGAATAACAAAAGAAATTCTTTACTGATAGACTAAAACATATGAAGAAGGATTGCAGAATTTGGGTTTGGCTAGTTTAGAGAAAAGAAGGACTGGGGGGGGGGCAGGATAGCAGTCTTCCAGTATTTAAGAGGCTACCACAGAGTCAGTTTATTTTCCAAAGCACCAAAGGGCAGGACAAGAAACGGTTGGAAACCAATTGAGAAAAGTAGTAACCTGGCACTGAGGAAAAACCTAACAGTGAGGACAATTAATAGCAATAGCACTTAGACTTACATACCACTTTACAGCCCTCTCTAAGTAGTTTACAGTGTCAGTATATACCGGTAGCCCCCAACAATCTGGGTCCTCATTTTACCGACCACAGGAAGATGGAAGGCTAAATCAACCTTCTTGTGAAATTTGAACTGCCAAATTGCAGACAGCCAGCAGTCAGCAGAAGTAGCAGTGCTGCATTCTAACCACTGCGGCTCTAACCAGTGGAACAGCTTGCCTTCAGACGTTGTGGGTGCTTCATCACTGGAGGTTTTTAAAGAAGAGACTGGACAGTTACTTGTCTGAAATGGTATAGGGTCTCCTGCTTGAGCAGGGTGCTCTGACTAGAAGACTGCCAAGGTCCCTTCAAGCTGTATTCTGAGTCCAGGTGTGATTGGACCACAAAGAATTTGTCTCCAGTACATAAGCTCTCTGTACATATAAGCAACAAGTGATAAATCATAACCATAATACAATCATCCTAAACCATAAGACACAACACTAGGTGATGGGCATAAGATACTAAATAAAAGCAATCAAAATAAACTCACCAACCTACATAGGCAATAAAGGGCAACATATGACTCACTACCTCTAGTCACTCACATCAGCAAGAGTAAATCAACAGTTCAAACTAATTGGAATGGTGAACCTTGGTAGAAGGACATTTAGTTGGATATTTATTTTGGACTAAAAATGCTTTACTATATACCATTGCATTCTAAAAAGCAGGGTTTCTGCACAGTTAAAAAAAGGATGAATGATTTTAAGGAAAATGCTGGTTTGTTTAAAACTTTGTTTTAAACAGATGAATCACATTTTTATTCCATCTGGAAAGATTAGATGTTAAAAATAATACTTACAAATGGGAACAATGACACGAGATACGCTGTTTTTGGATGTTACCTTTTACTGTTCTTGTGTTACGAAACATTTAAAAAATTTAAAAATATGTCTTTATAAGTTGATAGCTTTTGTAATCTAGTATCCACATAGACCTTCCTGCCTGGTCAAAACATAATTAAAGTTCTTTCCATTTTCAGAGAATAGCTCTGTTGTCAGAACCACAAACTATACAATCGTTCATTGTGGTCAGTTGATTTGGTGTGTTTTGTTAAACCCAGGAATTTGGGTTCAATAATTGTCATCATATTAACATGAATAAATTAACTATTGTAATTATATTGGATTCTTAGTCCACTGTTTTAATACATAACTCAAAGCGGTAAACATATTTAATATTCCTGCCTCCTATTTTCCACACAACAAATGAGCATTGTGTACAGATAGCTTCCAAATGAGTAGTGCCTGGAGAAGGGTTGGGTGTTTTCCCTGAAGTTGGAATAGTAATTCACAGATTGCTTTCTTGATACCCATTTATGAATTTTAGAAAATAAGCTATTTTTTAACAAAATAACAGTACAGTTGCTAAATACTGGGTATTGCATTTTTATTTATATTTTATTTATAAAGAGTATGTTTGATGAAGCTTATTCCCAGCTCTGTAACCTCTTCCTGTTTGATTCTAAAAATATAAATGATAAATGATGTATTTGTGTTTCTTCTGGAAACAGGGACACCTTTTCTTAAATTGTTTCATAGATGAAGGGGGAAATGCCAAGCATTTATTATCATTTTTCTTTTTTCCTGTGTAGCTGGGATGCAGCATATGAACAAGAACTGCATAATTTTAAACAAATTGGTGATACTGGGGACATTTGGCAAGTATCATGCTTCCAAACATGTTTGTAATTTTTTTTTAAAGTGTAGCTGTTTTGCTCAGAGTATTGGTAATGTTATATGCTGCGTTTTGTTATTTTTAAAATGTCAGCTCTTTTCTTAGCTAAACCTGTTGCAAATTAAAATAATCGTTTATGTGGGAGAAATGAATTACTGGCTACAGTATACTTGGTAAAGGTCAAGCATTCATATCCTTGATCTTTTTCAAAAATTGAGTAAGAGGTACAGGCAAAGATGCATTGCGGCCTTGAAAAAATAAAATTATATATATATATATTCAGTCTCCCTGAATTTTTAAAATACCAGCAGTAAAAAAATATTAACCAATATATATACGGCACAAGGATGTCGCTGATCTTCACTGATCTCTGCCTGGATGGTCTCTTGAGATGGG
>JAEANM010020677.1:0-12042 GCA_017656035.1 Myanophis thanlyinensis
CATATGTATGTATATATACACACATACACATATATCAGGAAATGATTGCATTGAAGTTATTGTAGGTGAACCTGTTATTTGCCCCGTCAGTATTTCTACTTACTTCCAAGATAAAGAGATAAAAATTGACATTTTAAATTTCAGAAAAATCCTTGTACTGAAATATTTTCTTTTACAGTAATGAATGCAATAAAACAAGTACTCATATTTGTTGTATTTCATTTAAAATATTAAGATGTAATAAGATTTTAAAATCTAATCATGTACAGTTCTTGTATCCAAATAGTGTAAGAAGGACAAACAGTGCAGCACAACTCTCAAATGCAAGAAGAGCAAGATACATTTCTCATTTTCACCAAAGAAGGAATGAGGCTTCAGTGCCTCATTTGCTTATGGGCTTTTCTGTTGCCAGTTTTTATTCCAGACACCAGTGGGTCAGTTCCACCTGGATTCTCAAGCTCTAAGTATCTAAGAGCGTTTTCATCTAATTTTTTTGTAACTTGTCAAACTGAATTTATAAAAGAATTTTTTAAGATTATGCGGCTTTGTAGAAAAATCAACACATTGTAAAGTAAAATAAACTAATTAGGCATACTATAATAACTAGAACCAAATAATAATTGAAATAGTAAATCAGTGTTTACATATGTTCTTTAAATAGCAACATTCATTTAGACTTGTAAGTGGTGATATGAAAATGAACAGTGTAATTATTCCAATTTTTCAGAAATTTCTGGATTGTTTTCCTGAGTAGGAAAAATATTCCTTTTCTAATGGCTTCAAAATTTCTGAAAATGTTACATTTTTGCACAAAATGTTGCTTTGAGATACTATTCTGATCTGACCTATGTTGGATTGATGCTTTATAAAAAGGCTGAGTATTTAGACCTAAGTTAGATCTTGTGCTTATCTAATTTGCAAGTAACTGTGGAGGGAGGGGAAGGGGGAGATAAATCCCTGAAAGTCATGAAATACTATGTTCTCCCATCGAGAGAATCTTCTCACAGGGACATTTGTCAGGTTTTTTTTTTTGATGAGCCAGCAAACAAAATCTAAGGGAAAGCAAGGAAGAGAACAAATAATAATAGTTTGAATGTATTTAAACTGAATTAGCCTACAATAAAGCTCATAGGGTTATGTGGCTCTGGGAGAAGTGAGTGGTTATTAAAAACCATTGTGGAAAGAGGTGCACTGGTTAGAATGCAGTACTGCAGGCTAACTTACTACTCATTCCAGGAATTTAATTCTAAGCGGCTCAAAGTTGACTCAGCCTTCCACCATTCCGAGGTCGATAAAATGAGGACCCAGATTGTTGGGGGCAATCTGTTAATTCTGTAAACCACTTAGACAGGATGTAAAGCACTGTGAAGCAGTATATAAATCTAGATGCTGTTGCTATTAGTTTCTAAGAGGCCAGGGCCAGGTCCTAAATCAGATGGCAGTGGTGGCTCAAGCCAGTGGAGGGCAAAGAAAATGATACATAAGTAAATTTAATTTCTGTAAGGCAGGGCTTATGAAACCTGGGAATCATCAGAACAATGCATATAAATTGTTTTGTGATCTCTAATTATACTTGTGGACTGTTTCGGAACATTTAAAAATGACCGTAATGAAACTATTAAAAATGAAGTTACTGGTTCATATTAACATATTAACATGTTGTAGATCGTAAAAATGAAGGCTCCTGAGCCTAAATATTCAAGAAAACTATGGTAACATTACTCCAATCAATTATACTCCTAAATATTCTTTAACATTTAGAGGAGTATAATTGATTGGAATAATGATACCTTATTTTTTTTTCACTGCAATAACTGGAATGAAGAATTAGATCTAAGATTGGAGGTAGAATATATAGCTATTTTCCTTGTAACTGATTTGAAAGCACTTTGAAAAAAGCTTGGTGCTTGTTTCATATAATCTCTTATAATAGAGTACCAAGAGTTATGGGTATAAATCGGAATCCAGTTTTTTAAAAGGGAACTCTATTCTTATGTCCTTTTTTAAAAATTGTAGCTTGACTATAGAGTAATATAATTTTCTGAATGTCCTTGCCTCCAGCCAACTGCCTATTGCCTTTAACTTGCGCTTCCATACATCTGTTTTGTAATAGCACAGCAATAAAAATAAATTATAATGTTCACATAGGACTAATATCATGGCAGCATGAATGAAGATCTGATTCCATTGTTCTTGGGAAAATATTTCTGATAGTCTTGGAATGCTTAAGCAACACCTTGTTGCTTCCATCTGTCCTTTCTTTTTTACCCATATGATCATATTAATTTTAATGGAAATGCATTTCCTAAATGAGGTTTTCATGTCAGCATAAGTCTCAAATATAGTTTGTTTTTAGTTCATTTGGAAAGAATAGAAATTAATATTTTGCCATTGAGAATTCACAAATAATGCTATCCAGCTGTTGATTTTTAGTTTCTTGGGGTGCAGTTATATTAAAATCTCATCCTTAGTTCTGTTGAAATCCTAAATCTATGTAATTTAATAAATCCATGCTTAGCTAACTGCATGGCATTAATACTATAAGTTGATCAGTGTGTATTGCAAGTTGTCTCTGAAAAAAAAAATGTCATTGTGGATTGAAAAAACCCTAACCCTAACCTTAAGGTTGTAATTCTGCTTTTTTACTGTAAGCTCTCATTTGTAGTTTGAAGTAGCCATAATGCAGATATATACCATAAGTAAGAATTTGGTTTCTGCCCCATTTGTAGAATACAAATATAACCATATTTCATTAAAAGTTGGTGCTATTGCATTAGTGAAATTTGTTTTAATGTTTTAAGGTAGAAGATTTAGCAAAATACAGTATATCAACAGTTCAGTTTCAACTATATTTCTTTTTATCATTCATAACATATTTTATAGGAATTTGGAATGAAATGAAAAGAGGATTAGAGATTCAGCATCTGAAGGGCAAAGTCATTTGATGAATCAGTTGCTTGAAAACTGGGTCATTTTTCCATTGTAGAACTAGTTGTCCCTTTCCAAATGTTTTAAAGTACTTGCCCATACTTGCTGTTTCAGGAGTGGAAAAAGTTAAGTTACCACATTAAGGAATTTCATAAAAAAGCATATTTACATGAGATCTTTTTGTAGAAAGTGAAACCTGAGGTAAGATTGTTGAAACAATTGTCAGATTGCTTCTAAGGAAGCATAAGTTCTTTTCCCCTATTGAAATCTCTTTAGTAAGGATTCAGTTTCAAACACTTTTTAGTCATGCAAATCACTGCTGTAATGCTGTACATTATGTACGAAAATAATAATGGGGTATTTTTAAAACATTTATATTTTATCAGTTGCATTTAGTTTACTGTGTTTCACATTAGTGCACACATCCCGCCCCAATTTAATATGCTTATATAGCCTCTTATACATTCAGTGATTTGGGGAGTGACACATCAGAATTACAAAATTACAGAATAACAGAGTTAGAAGGGATGTTGGAAGTCTTCTAGTCCAGCCCTCTGCTTAAGCAGGAGACCCTATACAATTTCAGACAACTGTCCAATTTCTTTTTTAAAACCTCCAATGATAGAGCTCCCACAACTTCTGGAGGCAACCTGTTCCACTGATTAATTATTCTCATTTCTCCTTAATTTCACGTTGGATCTGTCTTTGATAAACTTCCATCTGTTACTTCCTCTCTTGTCTTCAGATGCTTTGGAGAATAAATTAACCCTTTCCTCTCTGGCAGCCTCTCTGGAAGTACCCTGGTCCTTCTCTTCATTACAGTAGACATACTCAGTTCCTGCAACCATACATCATATATTTGGCTTTGTGTGTTACATCACAGTTTAGGGTTGCTGCACAAATGCTCACTTGAGAGAACATAAGTTTTAAAATACAGTTGCAGTGGGACATATAAAAGATAAATTGGGTAAATAATAATTTCTTCCCTGAGACAATCCTGTTTTTAAGACAAATGATATTGAGGTTTCCAGGTACTTTCAAAGACAGTCACCAACAAACACGTTTCTTCAGCTTTTTTTTTTTAGCATAAAAATATGATTATGTCTCCATAATAAGCATACCCAGTGCAACAGCCTATAGTAGGCAAAGTTATACTGGCCATCTTCTGGAAGAAGTCGGACTATGAACCTGTAGTTTCATAGGGAACAGTTCTTATACAGAATACCTTTTGGCCTGGAGTTATGTTAATCAGAAGCCCCCCCCCCCCCTTGCTTTACGAAAGCATTAATGGGTTATTTGATACCGAGTGACTTATTTTCATGAGTTTTGCAATACATTTTTCCAAAGCACATACAAAAGTAGATATAAGAAGAAAATATGCTAAATAGGCATATTAATGAAGTTAGCACTTTGGGAAAAATTGTTTCATGGTAATGTATATATTATGAAAATATAACTAAATCGGGTATATGAAAATATATTACTTTTAAAATAGGAAAAGTGATTAGTTATAACTGAAAATATAAATTGGTTCATAATTACATATGAACAAAAATTGCTGGTAAGAATTATTTAAGGAATTTATAAGGGCAGTTAACTTAATCTACAGCTCCTGAAGTGTATATCTGTAATAAAAAGAAAACAAGTACAAAATTAAAATAAGTATAATCACACATATAAATACTGTTTTTAATTAGCTTGGTCTGTGTCTGAAAGTTAATTAGTATAACAACATATTTATTTAAATTATCTTGAATGTGAGTCTCATTCTTTTAGAATGTTTGGCAGGTCAAACATAATTTGCAACATATTATTAAGCCTGGCAATCTCTGTGTTATTCCATATTCTGTCAAATAATTTTTCCTGGATATTTTGAAATTTGTGATCAAAAGGGCACAGGAAATGAACATATAATGCTCTGTTTGTTTTTCTTAACTAAACATGTGTGACTCATGGAAAGATTACGCTTATTATTTATGAGTATCTCTATTTTAGCGTTGAGATAGATCACCATATCAGAGTGCATTAAATATTACGTTCCTACCTATCTAGAAATAAAGATTACCTAAATATGTGTCTCTTTTGAAAAGAAACTGATGGGATAAAATTTGGTTATGCAAGATGATAAAACCCTGCTGTAACTTGCATCTTAAATGTATTTGATTGCATTGCATGTGTGAACATATTAGTTAGTGGTTTTATTAATAACTAAAGCACTTCTTAGTACAGCGTGAAACTTTGGTTTGATTTTTGAATCAGTTTTATGTATAAAGTCAATACCTTTAAATTGATTAAAATATTTGATGGACACAGCACATCTTGATTTAGAATGTGACTGATTAGCACAAAGTGCTTTTCATTGTAAACGAGATATTGTATGATAGATATGGTGTGCTCATTTCATGTTCTCTTAGCAACTCCTAAATGACCACATATTATAAAGTATAATTTCTATCACAAAAGGTGTGTTTAGAGATAAGAAAAAGATGTATAGTAAAAGCTTATTCATTCCCCACTTTATTATTTTAATAAATAACTCAAGACAGCTAGCACACCTGATACTGCTTTCTTCTCATATTTTCGCTACAACATTCTTCTCCAGCTTCTTCATCACCTATGTTGCATTTCTGTTTATTGTTCAACAGTGCTTATTTCTATTTTCTCTTGCAGCGCCATAGTAGATAAGAGAGCGGGGCTTTTAATTGATTTAGTTTTGTGATATCATAATCTAGTCAGAAATTTAGATGAGCTATCTTTTCTGACTTTCTGAAGTTAGACATCAGTAAAATGTATTGTTACCTTACATTAAGTATCAAGATGGATAAACACCCAAAGGAAACTTAAAGAATCAAATTTAAAGTTAATCAGTCTTCCAGAAAACAAGAAAATCAGTGCCATTTATGCCACAAATTCTTGTTTAAAATCTAAAACTGACAGATATTTGTCTTATTTTCTAAATTTAACTGGTAGCGGTATTTTTCATTCTTTAATTATTTTTCTTTGTCTCAAGAATTTTTAACTTGGATTGTGCTTTTTGCATTAGCCACTGAAGTTTTGATTGAAACTGTTATTGGAATCTACATATATGGACAGTGAATTTCATTGTTCCTTGCCACTAATAATTCTTGCTTAGCTACATGCAGTAATCCTAGCTATTGATAAAATGTGTTGTTTTGCCTTTATTATTCTTTTGATAATGTGGAATTCCTTGGTATTAGTTTATGAATAGTGGAATACAATATAACATACGTTGCTTTTCAGAAATGTGGCACAGAGGTGGATTTTTAGTATCATTACTCCTTAAAATACATAGATTAGTTCTTGCACTTGTATTTAAAGGACAAGGAGAGCTAAAATTAGATGCTTCATATTTGACGTGCAACATCTATTTGGTTTAAATAGTTACTTTAAAATGTCAAAAGAATGCTTTCTTGGACACTCCTTAACTTTCATGAATGCTGATTATTCCCTGATTTTGTAGACAAAATCTACACCTGAGTGATCCTGTTCGACCTTACTAGAAATTTTAATCACAAAATGGATCTCATAATATATAATTGGTATTTTTAGTTGACATTTTGACTTAATAATGATTTGCTTTTTAGAAAATCCAGATTGAGAAATGATAAACTGTCCAATCTGTAATTTTTATTTTGCAAATAATTTTCAGATGAATGGCCAATTGGGGGACATTTTATTGCTTGTATAAGTAATGGGATAATTTTCATAAGTGACAACTGATTTTCTCATGGTTTCCATCTTTTGCTAAAGATCGGGGAATATACAGTATTTAGGATTAAAACTGGTCAAAGAAGATTTCTTGCCTCAAATGGGTGAATGAATTAGTCTTCCTTAATTTCTTGAAATAATTATTATTTCCATAGGACCTACAAGAACTTTCTGCTTCCTCCGCATACTGTTCCTTTATTTTTAAAGTTTAGGTTACTATATTATTTTAACAATTTGGAATTGTATGAGTTTTTCTAGTGCATCCAACTAAATTGGCAGCTATTCAGCTATGTCCTGGGAAAATGGGAACTCGGAGGCTCATTTGATTGAAGAAACATTTTCAGAAGCATTAGGAACAGAAATATAATTGACCTTGAAGGTTGACTTTTTTAGTTAGTGTATGCATAGGATTATAAAAATACTGATTATTTATGTGATTGTACCAAAAAGAGCTGTAACTGCTTCATGAATTTCTTTATTATGTTGAAGAAAATATATCTTTTTCAACAATACTCACTGATACTTTAGTTCAATTATATTCTTAAAATTTTAACTTAATGTTATCTTCCATGTTAATTCATATGTATAATATAACTACTTACTGTATCTTGTTTAGACTTGATGATATGTTTTATGCAAATAAGAATCTTTGTAGTTTCCACACCTTAAATTAATGTGTCTGCTTCAGGCTGTGAAGACACGCCTTTCAGTTTATAAAAGCTTTTTGCTTTTGCTATATTGCTTGTGGTAAAACTTTTGAGAATAGATTTTTTAAAATTGCCTGTAATTTTATGGTTACTTTTAAAACCAGGAATACTTTTAAAGTCTTTGAATTTATAGAGATATATCTGAAGTATAAATTATTTCAGAAAGTCTGGTAAGTCTAGTGAGTTTATTGGAAATAAAATATGAAATCAGATACTATGGGACCCATGTTCATCATTATATTGTTCCAATTTAGTGATTCTAAATAATGGCACTGTGATTTCTTACTATTTTTAAATATTGCTTTGTTCTACTTTGTAAAAGATAAAAATTGATAAGAAAAGAATATGAGTATGAGTTTTGTGTAGTAATTAGTCATTATTTTACATAAAATGCTTCACGTTCTCTCCATGCTTTATTTAGAAAGATAATTTTTAATTATTATGAAAAAGATGCAAACTTGTTAATGAAGTTTATTTAATATGTTTTGTGTAAGAATATCATCAGTCATCTTTTTTTTTCTTAATGATAGAACTGTTCAGTTGAAATCTTGATATGAGTATGCAGGAAAGAATTGATACTGAAGCTGAAAGTGAATTTGAGCTTGATTGTTTTATTTCTTTTGTCTTTAGTGGTGATTAGCTTCTTGGAAAATTTTGAAATGAGATTTATGTGATGATTATTAAATTACTAATTATGTTCTAGTTGAACTGCACAGATACGTAAAGATTAACTAATAATGGAAGTTGATGCAGTCTTTTTTCTATTGAATGTGAACAATGTTTCCTCCTGCTTTCTTTCCTGAAAACATGGACTGAGCTGTTTCAAATGCTAATGCTATCTTCATTCCTATCTTTTACATCTTTCCACCTCTTAGCCTTCAAACATTCTCTAAATGTTTGTTTCAAGCTTTTAATTCTTTTACATTTAACATACTTGATTTTTTTTTTAAATGGGCAGAGTTGCTTGATAAAAAAAGCAGTTTGGAAGTTGATACAGGTTTGGCTGGAGAATAAATTTCTTTTGGCTTAATAGGCTGGAGACAAAATATTTCATACAGTTAAAATGTAAATAAACTTGAATAGTAAACTCACAGTTCAATTATATATATTTTATTAGTTTTTTATAAGCAGTTTAAATTGATTCATAGCAGGTTTTCATATTTTAGCTCAGTTATTTAGAAAAAATATCAGTAAAAATCTAGTATTATTAAAGGACAAAAGCAAAGAGTACAACGTGGCAAATATTTCAATAATATTAGTTAATAATGTTAGTAAGATCCTCATTAGGTTAATGTTGCCCTTTTTGTACAATTAGTAATTGGAAAATCAGTTGCTCATCCTTTATTGTTTGAAAAGTGAATCTGCTAATTACTAAGGCCTCTGTTGATGTTAGCCACAGGCATATACAGGGTTCTTGTATTTAAGTACACTGTATCCTTGCGCTTATCATAGTCATTGGTAAATTGTTGTTTTTTTTTTCATTCCATTAAGAGGTAAATTTAAAATGAGTTTACAAAAATGGTTAAGATAGTGGCATTAATTTTTATTTCAGCTTGAAGTTTTTCACCTTCCCATACCCAAATTTTTAAATTTATTTTTTAGTCTATAGATAGGATATCTGACACATGACAATCAGGTTCAGTAATTCTTTCATAGTTTCATTTTTAAGAAAAATGAAAGAGGGAATTCAGACTAGATAATGGAAGACTGGGTAACTTGATAGAATAGAATAAAACTTGGGTGATACACTAATATTGTATTTATTGAATTTATAACTTTCATTTCCATCAATGGAGCAAGACTTCTATTGAAAAATAATATAATTAAAATACAATTAAAAAGAACAAAAGCACCCACATGCTCCTGTCTTTCAATTTAAACTTTCCTTATATGCCAGAAGTCTGCATAAGTAAAACTATTTTTTGCCTGCTGACATTAGGGAAGAACAGTGTGACCTCTGTTGATCACACCAAAAGTCTTTCTTAATTGTGGTATCTGAAGAATGGTGTTCTTAATGCCTCAAATACCTTATAAGGCAAGATTTTTTTTAAAGGTAGCTTGGATTCAAATCATGGGGAGGGGGGGGAGGAGAAGGGCTTTATAAGTAGCATTTTGACTTATGCCTGGAATCTTATCAGCAATCAGTTTGTTTCTTAAAAAACACATCAAGTTCTTTCCATCACCAAAATCATTCTATAGTTTTTAACCACAGCTGAAAACTGAGCTGAGACAAGGAGAATTTTCAGACAATGGGAACTTACAGCAAACACAATATGTTTAAACCTTCAAAGAAATTACACGCTATACAGCACTGATTGATTCCTTATTCCTTGATTTATTTTTTGAACCTTCAGTTTTTATATATTTTTGGATTAAATTGTAATTTTATCCCAGTGTTTCTCACTTGGCAACTTTAAGATGTATGGACTTCAACTTCCAGAATTCTCCAGCCAGTGTAAGAAACATCTTAAAGTTACCAAGACTGAGAAACATTGCTTAATCCAGTTAATATATGACATCAGACATTGATTTAAGACTTGAACAGGGACTTTGGTTTTAGTATAGTATCATTGAACATCTAACAGACCTTTATTTATTTTACCAAACTTAGGTCCTCCTCAGACTATTATACTGAAAGTCGTATGTACAATAGATATCACCAACCCTATTTTAGGTTATTATAGGAGAGAGTCTGGAAGCAATCAACACTGTATTGCATACCATTCCCTATACTTATCTGACAGAGTTCTCTTGTCTTCTTCCTGCCATCAGGAAATAATCTTCCCCAAATGGGTGATTAAATATGCACAGCAGAAAAACCTATATTCAGGTAAATCATGCTATTATTTCCTTTTCCTCTTTCTATATGAAAGAGGGGATGCCTTCCTTTCTCTTCTTCCTCCCTCTCCTGAACCATTTTGGGATTGATTCTGTAGACAGCAAGCTCTCTTTCGCTGCAAAATTTTTATTTTATAGGAACTAGGAAGTTGACACATACTAATGAGGTTTGGGAAATACCAATTCAAATAATCAGATGCCTAAATGTTAAAAGAAGGGATGTTGAAAAGGATAAAGTGAATAAGTAAAATCAAATAATTCATATGCTAAAGAATGATTTTTTTTGTTCTTTGTTTTAAAAAAGATTATATTTTTAAAATACAGCAAAATTTCAGTCAAACTTCACAAATTTATTAAACGTTAAACTTAAAAAAATACATTTATCAAAGATACATGAATCAGAAACAACTAATACCATAGATGTTAATTTAGTTATGAGAGAGAAATTATATTAGGGGTTCCCTATCCCCTGCATGGACCATTGAGAATCGCCTGCGCGAGGGGTAGACAGGAGGGCGAAGCTTCATCTGCACATGCATGGGATTAAGTTGCGTGAGTGAGACCATCCCCTCTCCTCCTCCTCCACCACCATCACTGCCAGTCCTTGGAGTCAGAAAGATTGGGGAATGCTGGATTATATAGAAAGCTATTTTCTCATTAAACATCGTTCATAATATTTCTTTGGAATATAGAAAATAATAGCACAGAGAGACAAAATACTTTATATATATTTCAAGTAAATTGTTATTTTATACAGAATTATAGACCCAATATTTTTTTTTAATTTATAAATTCCCAAAACCAAATAGAAGGAAAACAAAGGGTTTTCCCTTTTTAATTACAATATGTCTTATAGTTTGAAAGAAGAAAAGTAATTTTCAGAACAGGCCTAAAAAGCAATAGACAAAAAGGTTGTGAAAGTCTGAATTACTATTAAATTTACTGTTAAGATGAGGGGAAAAATCAGATAATAAATGAGAAAAGGTTTATAAAAAAGATAAACCAAGAATGACTATTAATGTATGATATTTAAAAATAGAAGAGAAAATAAGATAATTAGTGGTCTATTTATGAAGAATTATTGAGATGTGCTGAACGATTATATTTGTTAATGTAACATATGTTTTAAGTCTCTGATGAGAGATAAGGTTGAAAAACTTGAACAGATTGTTTATCTTTTGCTAAGAAAGGAAATACTTGTCAGTAAAATCCATGGCCACTTGCAACATTGTAATGATTTGCCTCAGACAAAATAAGCATAAATATAACTTGCAAAGGGAATACAAGTAATCCTCACTTATGGTGAGGTGATTGTGATTAGATAGTGACCAGAATTTTCATCATTTTTCTAAAGTAAAGCAGTCATAAAGCATGTCACATGTCTATGCCGCTTAGTATGCACTTAGCAGTTGCTGTTAAGCAAATCTCACACCTTCATTAGTGTGATGTTATGTGGTCGTCATTTGTCACTTCCCACAAGCTTTCCTATAGACCGCTTGTTGGAAGCTGACAGTGGAGATCATGTGACCAAGGGATGCTCTAATACCGTAATTGTGGGCTGGTTGCCGAGTACCCAGATCACAATGACATGACTATGGGAATACTGTGACCATTTTTAAGTATGAGGACCCAACATAAATACCACTATAAGTGAATGGGTCTTGTCAAGTGAAGATATGATTTTAGATACAGGTACAGATTAACAGTGTTGGAAGGGACCTTGTAGGTCATCTAATCCAACCCTCTGCCCAAGCAGACCCTACACCAGGGGTCGGGAACCTTTTTGACTCAGAGAGCCATGAAAGCAAAATATTTGGAAATTTATTTCAGTAAGAGCCAT
>JAEANM010020678.1:0-12041 GCA_017656035.1 Myanophis thanlyinensis
GCTATTGCAGAAGCTGGTGGAGGAATCCTTCTCGCATGGGGCGGGATTTTCAAACCTCCGCCAGATTCTGCAATAGCTGCAGCTGGCGGAGGAATCCTCCTCGCATGGAGCTGCTGTCGGAGCCGCGACAAAGCTCCAAAAGAGCCGCATGCGGGCACGGAGCCACGGGTTGCCGACCCCCAACATAGATGAAAGAACATTAGTTATCTTGGTATTGGCTGCATAATATACAGTTGCTCTCTAGGACAACTCAGATAAGTTTCTGATTTTCCTGATTTAGTTCATGGGAACGTGTCTTAAAGAACTCAGCACTTGCAATTTTTCTGCCACTACCCATGGAACTACGAGGTCATATTTGTTCAGAAAAGATTGTATAGCCAAGAGTACTAAAATAAAGGCACATTCAATCATTTTTAAAAATGTACAGAAATCTCTTTAGTAATAATGACTTCAACATAGAAATGCAATATTTCAGGGACTGACTGCTGCCAGCAATATAACCTTAATGGAGCTACCTAGCAGAACAAAGTTATCAGAGTGTTATGTTCAATGAGCAGCTCATTGTCCATCTGTTGCAATCCAATGCCCTAAATATGAATCAAATGCTCATGTCTACATAATTAGCAGGTATCCAAACCAATTAAAATGCCTGTAAAGTGAAAATTCTCAGGGTTACACCATATTACATCAGTTATTTTGTGACATTACTGGTTATATAGATCTGAATGTACTACTTATGATTTATTTTTCTTCTGGAATCTATGAGCTATGCAGTACACATCCATTGAATTGAAAAATGCATAACATAACATTCACATTGTACTCAATGGTCTGCTAGAATAAAGTCTAAAATTGTAGATACTTTATACCCTTATACTTATCTATTACCCATATCTTTATAGTCCATTCTCTGCAATCCTTTTTTCTTTTAGAAAACCGGGAAAAGAATCTGGGAAAAGAGTAAATGCAAGGGAAATTCCAGAATGTACCTGACTAAGAATCAACTGAATCAATGATAATTATTTTTGTTAGCCTTTCTAAATTAGTAATATCAAAGTGATTTATTCCAGCCATGGCATGGCCCATTTGTGTTACCTCAAATCAAGTTATAATGATTCTATAATGGATCCAATTAATTGTTTCAATTTTCTCTCCAGTTGTGCTGCACTGACACCCTAGTCTCTTCAAATTCTTCCATTGTACCTTCCAATTCAACTTCAAATAACCAGCCTCTCATTGCACAGGTTTCTTTTAGTCCAGTGTGACTTGTCTTCCTTGCCTAGTGAGGGACTGGATTAATTTCATTATTGACTTGCAGTGCATGTGTAACAATGATGACTGTGGCTGTGGGAGAGGTAAGGGAACATGTAGGAAGTCTCTTCTGTGCTTCTTTTTCTTCCACAGAAAAAGAAGAAGGATATAACAACTAGTTTATTTGAACCAAACCAAATTGGCTAATCTTAGGAATGATAATGGGGAGATCAACACTCTCTCCATTACTCCACTGACAATTGGTAGCACATCATCTTCTTCACCAAGAGCCAGTTTGGTGTAATGGTTAAGGCTAGAATCTATGAGTTCTAGTCCTGTCTTAGACACAAAGCCAGCTGTGTGTCCTTGGGCCAGTTGCTCTCTCCACTCAGAAAGAGGGAATGTCAAGCCACTTGTGAAAAACCATGCCAAGAAAATTGCATGCACTTGTCCAGGCAGTCTTCGAGACTGTGAATCAGATACGATTGAACAGAAGAACTGAAAGTGATTTCCTTTTTTATTTGTTATTTATTTGTTTGTTTCTATCCCACCTGTATTATTTTTTTACAGATAACTTAAGATGGTAAACATATCCAATATACTATCCTCCTTTCCCCACAGCAAGAATCCTGGGAAGGTGAGTTGGATTAAGAGAGAGGAACTGGCCCTGAGTCACCCAACTGCCTTTCATGGTTGAAACAGGACTAGAACTTACAGTCTCCCGGTTTCTAGCTTGGTGTACCAAATTGGCTCTCTCTTTTTAGAAAGATTTCTTAAGAAAGAAAACAGTAGTGATAAAAATATCCCAGTAAGAGAATTGTCTTAAATTTAAGAATCCATATTCTTAGAATGGAATATTTTCCTCAGATCCTTTCAGTGTACTGGAGGGGTGTTTCCTCTCTGACACATGAAAAGTCTGATGTTGTGAATTGCTCAAACAATAGCTGTCCAAAGCCTTACCAGTTTGAGAACCAATTCCATAGCATGTTACTTTAAATGGTCTATAATTTCATTATTAGAACAGAGTTATTTAGCTATTTACTATTGTTGTCTGTATTCCATTTGATCTATGCACCTCATGAATGATAGACTTTTGATTTTAATAGCTGCAATTTATTATTACAAAACAGAGGTGCAACAATTATTTGATTGATTCTTATCCTAAGAATTCAAACATTATTCATATTTTTCTTCCCCTGCCCCCTTTTTCATATTTTCTTTTTAACTAAAAACTTATAAATGCTTGTATGTTTATACACTAGGAGATCTTTAGTTGCCGCTCCAATTTATATCAATTTATTTTAGATCACCATTTTGTTTGAAATGAGGAAGTGATCTGTTTTGGATTACTAATGTGTAGATAGCAATTCAATCATCTACAATGCTATATCAATGTTCTTCCTATTCAGCTTAAGTCACTCACTGGCCCATTCTCTAAAATAATGCCTCTGAAATTTAATGGCAGCCCATTTTGGGCAGTATATATTTAAATCCAGAGAGAGGGGAGAAGAGGGAAGGAAGAGAGAGAGCATTCTTTGATATTAAGCTTATTAGAGAAGTCAGAGAAGTATGTTTTTCCTTTGATTTGTACTTGTTTTATTGTTCCTCCCCCCCATTGGGATCTAGTACTTGAAAGGGTAGCTGAGATCTATCAGTAGCAGTACACTGACTTCACACAACACACTAAACTTCATAAACTGAATTCAAAAACATGGTTACTAGGTTAATATAACATGTTGTGCCTATATAAATCAGTCACAGTATGGCTTAACAGGATGCCTGCATTCACACAGCAAGTATCTGGGTTTTTAAAGCAAAGTGAAACAGAAAAGTACTCAGTTTAGTTTAGTCTAATCTGCCATATTTTACAATTCCTGGGATTTACCTACTGTAGAGAATTTCAGAAAGCATACCAGTATTTCTTAGCAATATTTGGAAATTTCTAAATTGCAGTTGAATTTTTTTTTATTTCCAAGCAAGTTCTTGTGGCCTCTTT
The DNA here is from genome assembly GCA_017656035.1 of Myanophis thanlyinensis. Classification (NCBI taxonomy): domain Eukaryota; kingdom Metazoa; phylum Chordata; class Lepidosauria; order Squamata; family Homalopsidae; genus Myanophis; species Myanophis thanlyinensis. Next base: position 3,248 of record JAEANM010020678.1, read on the forward strand.
CCCTAAAGTAATCTTTAATGGTGATTGCAAGGGCAGCAAATGAAAGGGTTAACAAAAACGGAAGGTTTGCAAAAGTGATAAAAAGGGACATTTGAAACATATTGGCGGCTATTTAAGAACAACATATTAGAGGCCATACAGATGGTCTGCATACCTCTGAATAAAGAAAAAAAAAAGTAAATATGCCATAGTGGAAACTCAGAACTTCACAAGGGATATTGTCAATTTAAATCACACCTCTTGAGAAAAAATTTGTTACCTGCTACTGTGACAAATAACACTCATAAATGCAGAAGCTAAAATAAATTGTATTTTAAAATGCTCTTTTTATTGCTTTCTGGCTTTGGCCAAGTTCCAAATCACTTTGCAGCCGGTATGATTCTGCTATCGGATAATCTCCGTTGCATCTCTGTGTAGCTCCTTTTTTTTTTTTCAACCCCAACAGTTTCATTGAAGGGTATAAGGTTACTTCTTTCTCAATCACCTTTCTCAGTAATTAAAAGTTGAGTCTTGTCAATTTTTACATAGATTTCCTAAATCAAGAGAGTGGATTCTTCAGTAGAGCTTTTAAACAGTACCTTATTTAGTACTTATGAGAAAGATATCTCACCAAATTGCAGTTTTCTATCAAAAGATCATTAAGATTGTATTAGATGGTAATACTATCTACACACGTACACAAGCATGTACACATGTTCAATGGGGAAGCAAATAAGTCAATCACTGGAGTGCTGAATCTCATTGTAATCTCTTTAAAGAGATCCAGATCCAGATGCAGCTGCCACTTCATGTGATCCACCGTGGTTCCACTCAACCAATTGGTTTGGACATTCGCCATCCCTGATATGTGTTGCACTTTGAGGGAAGATTAATGTTTTTCTGCCCAAAGGTCTAGCCACTGTGCCTCCCTCATAAGTGATCTCGACTGAGTGCCATCCTATCGATTGATGTGAGCCTTAGCGGCTACATTGTCTATCAGGATCAAAACATCCAGACCCTTGATCTGGTATTTGAAGTGTCGTAATGCTAAGTGAATGGTCCTTAATTCTAGCCAGTTTATATTGTTCTCAAGGTCCTGAAGGGACCACTGGCCCTGGGTCATGAGTGTGTTAAGATGTGCCCCCCAACTGAAGAGACTAGCATCTGTAATAATAGAAATGCAATCTGGCTCTTTGAACGAGTCACCGCTCTGAATAGCTGGTGAGGTCCACCACGCGAAGGAGCGGAGGACCTCAAAGGAGACCAAGACCCTGGTACGCGTGTTGCTGCAACCAGTTTTTTGAAAGGGTAGCAAAAACCATTGAGTGGGCCTCGCATGTAATCTAACCCACGGCACAATGCCGATGCATGAAAACATGCCAAGCAGCTTTAATTACTGCACCACAGGAACCCTTGGGAGTACCTGAGTTAACCTATCAAGGTCTGAATATTGGCCTGCCTATAGGGGGATAGAAATACCTGGCAGGATGGGGTGTCTATAACCACCTCTAGGTGTGTAGGCGGTTGCTAAGTTCAAGGTGGCTCTTGTCAAAATTAATGAGAAAGCAGTGGGCCTCTAGGGTATCCATGGTCGCCCAAATATCTCTCAGTGCATATTGCTGTGACACAGACTGAATGAGAATATCATCCAGATAACATTGGATGCATATGGGCAGTGATCTAAGGTGAATGCATATGAGAGCCAACAGCTTAGTAAAGGTTCTGGGGGTCGATGAGAAATCAAAGGGCAAGGCTGTATACTGTAAATGGCGCCCTGCAAAACAGAAGCTGAGGTAGCACCTGTGAGAACTGTGTATAGGGATATGGAGGTAGGTCTCAGACAGGTCAATGGACACAAGGAAGTCACCCTTCCTGATGGTCTCCAGGATGGAGTGGAGAGTGTGCATCTTGAATCAATGATATTTAATATGCACATTTAATCTCTTGAGGTCTACAATGGCACGCCATCCCCCCGAGGCTTTAGGGACTATAAAAAGAATGGAATAGAAACCCCTACCCTTTTTGGATATAGGAACAGGTTCTATGGCCTGGATATCCAGCAAATAGAGAATAGCCTGTTCCATAAAGGTTCATTTCACTGGGTCAGAGGGGACTGAATATAGTACAAAACACCTCTGGGGGATGGAGGTAAATTCCAGAGTCAAGCCCTATCTGAGGGTGCTTAACACCCATCTATCTGTGGTTATGGTCTTCCATTGTTGTATGAATAAGCTTAGCCTTCCCCCAATGGGAACCTCTCGATGATCTTTATGGGGTTCTATGGAAAAGGTGACCTCCTGCTCCCCTAAAGGACTGTTTGGCTGGTAATCTGTCCAGATAACGGTCCTGCGACTGCTCCTGCCTCCGGAAATATGGGTGCTGTGAAGAATCAAGGCCCAGGTTGGTCCTGGGTGATGGGCGTCATGCGTATGATACAAAATGACGATCAAGCTGTCTACATTGAGGGTGCAGTATCTTTTTCTTATCTTTATTTTGTACTAACAGTGGGTCAAGTACCTCTCCAAATAGTCTACTGCCCTGAAAGGTACCCGAGGCTAGTCTCCATTTTGCCCTTAGTTCAGCTTCCCAATTGTGAAGCCATACAAGGTGGCAGGAGGTGATCGATGCTGCCATAGACCTGGAGGCAAATCATACTGTGTTGAGTGTGGCATCAGCTGAAAACTGAATGGCCGCCAACAGTTTATTTAAATCCTGGTGCAAATGGGCCTTGCCTGGTGGAAGTCTGTCATGCATCTGGCGTAGCCAGAGCAGTGTGGCCCTTTTGAAAAAAGTGGCCACTGTGGCCGAGCATCCAGCCCAGGCTGCTGTCTATGGCCACTATAGATCTGCTCATTTGTCCTCTGGTCTGAGGCCCTCTGCTGCGTCCCCCAAGATTAGGGAGGAAGAAGAAAGATTAGCAATGAGATCATTGACTAAGGTCTCAGTTGTAAGGTCTCAGAAAGTTCCCAGTCCCCTTGGTAGTATCGTTTGTCAGATGAATTAAAAGAAGCCTGAGAGCCCGGGTGGAACCACTGCTTCTTAATAACATCCAATACTAGTTGAGGTGTTGGGACCTCAGCATTCTCTAGTATTGGGGAGGAGAAAAGACTGGTAGGCCCTGTACGTGAAACAGTAGGAGATGGTGTTGAAGCACCCAACTCAGTGGTCACTTTTGTTTTATTCAAAAGGAATTTAAATAGTTCTTGTGAGAAAAGCCCCACAAAGGCCGGGGTGTCCAGGATGATTTCCTCATCATCGGACAAAGCGGAATCCCGGTGCTCCTCCCCGATGAGGGAGTCTCTGCTGTGAATGGGAGATGCGTAGGACTACAAAATCTTCCTGGAGAAGGCATCCTCTGTGGATGCTATGGAAAGAGAGTCTTCCTGGAGTGGGTCCGGGAGAGGGGATTGAGTTGACCACTGAAGGCTGCACTGCAGAGCTTGAAAGCCTTGTGCCAAGGCCTGAGCAATTATAGTGTTTAGGTCTGGCAGCACCCCCTGTGGTACCTCTGCATTCCAGAGGCCCACTGCTGTGGGCATAAATGTGGCCTCTACAGTTCTTGTGGGATTCTGCATATCAGTTGTAGGGGAGCAGGTTCCTCAATAGAAAGAGTTCGGTGCTCTTGATTAGGAAGCATTGGGGGGAACTGGTGTCTTTTGAGTCCCCCCCACCTGCAAACACTTTTCTGCTCTGGAAAACTCTTGCTCCAGGGCCCTATGCCTGGTGGAAGTGAGTTTATCCTCTGCCCTTGGTTTGTGAGGCTTGCTTTTAGAAGGGTCCATTCCTGCAGAGGCCTTAGAGGAAGACCTAGAAATCCTGCTGTGCTTTCTTTCCCCTTGGGAAAGGGAAGGGGCATCACAGTGCTTTTTGCCTCTAGAGACTCAAGCTGTTGCCTGGGATCAAGAGCCATGAGGGGATTTATCTAAGAAGGTTCCTGAGAAATAGGAGGTAAAGAGCTGTTAGGATTTAAACCAGTGTTCTGCCCAGCAACAAAAGTTACAGTCAGTTCTGCCCAGCAACTCCTCAGATTGCAACAGTTCTGGTTGGGAGAGGCAGGCTGCTTGTGGGACGATGCCACAGAGGAATAAATGAATGATCTTGTTGCCCTGTTGGTTCCAAATCACCCCAGTAGTAAAGAAGGTAAAATGTACAATTTTGGGGAATTGCCCCTCCCCCCGTTCCACATTCGTAGTCACTCACAGTTGATGAAAAAGGTTCCGTAAATCTGTCCCCTTTCTGTGCAGCTCCACAGGGCCCGGCTCATGTTGTGCTTTCTCTCCCAAGGAGAGAAGCAGGAAGGTTAAACAAGTGGAAACTTACAGTCCAAGACCTGCCACTGCCCTTGTTGTGAGGAAAAGCAAGAGGGCTAAATTAAGCCACGCCTGGTTGTGAACCGGCAGCCTTGCAGCCAGTAGAAGAATGCCCAGAGTTTGCCAGTGTCGCTCTTTCCACCCGGAAAGGCACGGGCGAAGGAGATCCTCCTGCGGCCTCAAAGAGACCGGGTGATCCTAAAAGGCTAGGAAGCAGCTCTCCCCAGTCAGAGGCTTTGCGCCATGGCCTGGCGGTGCACTGACTCCACGAGGCAGGACGACCTTGGCAATTGACATGTGGCTCTCCTCAGCCGAGGAGACTTTGCACAATGGCCTACGCGGGTGTGCGGTCTCTCCAAGGCAGGGAAACCTCAGAGAGTGATGAGTGGCTCTCCCCAGCCGGGGAGGCCTCGCACAAAGCCTTGCGTGTTCCACCAGCTGGTGGGAACAAGGCCGAAATAGGCAAATTGAAGTAAAAAGGAAAGGTCTCCTTGTCCAGATGAATAGAATCAAGAATTAGGAGCTCAAATTTCCACGTCAGAAGATCTCTGACTGAGCCAAATAACTGAGGATACCAGCACAGGCAGGGCTGTTTTGATTGGCTTAGTCTTAGATCTACTGACAGAGACACCCAATCTTGGATTCTATCCCTCAGCACTATGGAGAAGCAGCATAACTCATGGCCATCAGTCTCAATACATGTAGTGAGTATAGAATGCAGCCTTGAAGGACAGAAGGAAGATCTGCTACCAAGGCAACAACAGATAACTGAGTTTTGAGCCCAGGCTAAGAATGTGGTTTACAAAAACACCTTAGACCAGGGGTAGGGAACCTTGGCTCTTTCATGACTCATGGACTTCAACTCCCAGAATTCCTGAGACAGCACCTCTTGCCTTAGCTTAGAACCTGAGTCTTAATAGCTTAAAATGGCTGGCTCAGGAATTCTGGGAGTTGAAGTCCATGAGTCATGAAAGAGCCAAGATTCTCTACCCCTGCAGTAGGGTATCGTGGTCAATGGTGCCAGAAACAAAAAAGATACCTCAAGATACTAAAGGCCACTGAGTAGAACAAACAATGTCCTTTTACCTGTCCTATGATAGTATCTGATACCTGACAATCATGGATCCAGATAATCTGTTAATACCGAACATTCTCTGCTTTCAATACAACCTTCCCTAAAAATGGGGCCTGCCTGCCTATTTCAATTATCCTGATGTCTGTTGAAAATTGAACTGTGCCAAGAGTTTAAAGTCCAATTAATTATTTCCCTTTCTTGCTGACAGTTTCATTTCTCAAGCAGTGGAAAAAGGAAGATGGGTAACTGTTATCTTTTTTTTTTTACTCTTTACTGGCTTATGAAACACATTTTGTTTCCAAGAGGAACATCCTGCAGTGATCTAAAAAGTTGTTTTACAAACTTAATCATAAGAGGAAATTATGTTTCAAGAGCTCCCAACTATGCAACATCCTCATTTTTTTGTAAGATCAGCTATAGAATTTTTCCACAAAGCTACTTATTTTCTTTGCCATCATTGTTCTTCTGTTTGGTTGTGCGTGTGTATGTGTATTTTCTATTGTTGTCTCAGAGACATTGGAACTTGGGTGGTATTTAAATAATAATAAATTACTATGTTCTGAATGAAATACTACCTTTATACAATTACAGTCCATTGGAGTTGGGTGGATAATAAATTCACATTAATAAAATTAGAATCAAATTTAAATAATCTCTCCACTTCTATAATTACATTTCTAATAAAAATAATGTTTGATACAGCAAGTAAAGTTAACTTACACTGCGAACTGTACAAGCATTCAAAGATGTGAAGAGTTCATTTCCTTTATTTACATTCTTTCAAACTACATGTCATACTATGTGCTTGCCTTTTTCAAAGAGATACAGCTACTGATGCATGCATTTTAGTCAGGACCTTTTCATTTTTAGACAAAACAAAGGGCAGCAATACTGAAGAGCAACAAACCAAAGCCACTATGTTCGATCACATATCCACCACATAATATCCTATATCCAAAAAGACTCCTATCTTTTCCTTCAGAAGTGAAGGTTGGATTTTGAAAAAGCAGGATAAGAAAAATAATGTGGTGCTGGTGAAGACTCCTGATAATACTGTAGTCAGCAAACAAACAAACCAAATTTTTTAAAAATCAAAAAAAAACAACCCAGTTCTTACTTGAGGCACAAATGGTCAAGTTCAAATTTTCCTACTCTGGACATATTATGCAAAGATCTAGGTCTCCAGAGGATATTTTAATGCTGAGAAAGGTGAAAGAAAATAGAAGAGGATGACCCATAATAAGGTAGATAGACACAATTACAGTAGTGATAGATGTAGCATTGGAAGACCAATTTAGGAACAGATTGTCATGGGAAAAGTCTATCTATGTGACTGCTAAGAGCTAGTATGGAATCAACTCGATGGTGCAGATACTTCTGCAGTCTCAACTTCTACAACTGCAGTCTACAACTGTGTGTGTGTAATGTAATTTAGAGAGAATATGTAGGCTGCATATACTGAAAATGTATACAGCTGTTATAAAAACAGTTTTCTCTGTTACTTTGTACAAGGAAATGCTCTTTAATACCTAACATACACAGCATATAAACTATGAAGGGAGAACAATAAATCCCGATTGTGATCAGTACTTAATATCTTCAGGGGGGGGGGTATATTCCTGGGAACAAAGTCATTAGCTTATCTTAATTGCTCCTGGTCCAGCAAGAAATGTGAGAGTCTCAGAAATAAATCCTATCACTTATATGGTGTCAAGGAAAATATGCATAGGACTCAGCCCTCCATCTTTCCAAAGTGGGTAAAATGAGGACCCAGATTGTTGGGGGCAATATGCTGACTCTTAAAGAGGGCTATAAAGCGGTATACAAGTCTAAGTGCAATAGCAATAGCTATCTAACACACTTTACTTGAAAAAAGTAAATTTTCCACTAAGGCACACGACTAAGCCTGCAGTTTGAAATACTTAAAGTCACGCTTTGTGATTAATTTTCTAATATCCTCTTAATATTCCCCGCTGCATTTAATTCTTTTCCCGTTATCTGGATTGGAAATTTCCCAACAATCCTTTAATACCGATCCTTTAGAGAGGAAAAGAAACGGAGAGCGAGTGAAGGAGCCTAACATAGCCGTCAGTTCAACCACATATTTCACCCCACCCCCTGACTCTGCACAAACGGGACTGACGTAAATCACAAGATAAAGGAGATTAGCTTGGGGAAAGTCACAACAGCTCACTCACCGCGCACCACTTCGAGCTCTGTAGTCCTTCTCTGGAATTCAAAAGAAAGATTTAAAAAAAAAAACCCTCCGGCCTCTGACTTTAATGTTTCCGTTTCCGGGTTTGAAATTTAACCAAGCATTCCTCAGTCTTTCTGACTTTTCCAAGCCACGTGAGCTTGCGGGGCACCGTATTTCCCTTTTTTTGCAAGTTACCGGCAGCAGAAACCAATTTCATTAGACTCTGGGCGGTGCAATTTATTGAAGAAAAATTCCGCTTGCTTGATCGGCTTTTGGGCATATATAAAATGGGCTTGTTTGTTGTATAATAGGTTTAGAATGGAATGGAATGGAATGGAATGGAATAGAATAGTTGGAAGGGACCTTGGAGATCTTCTAATCCAGGGGTCTCCAACCTTGGCAACTTTTAAGTCTTGTGGACTTCAACTCCTAGAATTCCTCAGCCAGCAAAGCGAGGAATTCTGGGAGTTGAAGTTTACAAGTCTTAAAAGTTGCCAAAGTTGGAGACCCCTGTTCTAGTCCAACCCCCTGCTTAGGAAGGAAACCCTAAAACCACTTCAGACAAATGGTTATCTAATCTCTTCTTAAAAACTTCCAGTATTGGAGCATTCACAACTTCTGGAGGCAAATTGCTCAACTGATTAATTGTCCTGTCAGGAAATTTCTCCTTAATTCTAAGTTGCTTCTCTCCTTGATTAGTTTCCACCCGTTGCTTCTTGTCCTGCCCTCAGGTGCTTTGGAGAATAGCTTGACTCCCTCTCTTTTGTGGCAGCTCCTGAGATATTGGAACACTGCTGTCATGTCATCCTTAGTCCTTCTTTTCATCAAATTACATTTATCCAGTTCCAGCAACTGTTGTTTATATGTTTTAGCCTCCAGTCCTCTAAATATCTTTGTTGCTCTTCTCTGCACTCTTTCTAGAGTGCAACATCTTTTTTACATCGTGGTGAACAAAACTGGATGCAGTATTCCAAGTGTGGCCTTACCAAGGCATTGATAATATAGGGGTATTAACCTTTCGTGGATAGAATCTTGATTCTATCCCTCTATTTATTCAGCCTAGAACTGTGTTGGCTTTTTTGGCAGCTGCAGCACATTGTTGGCTCATATTTAAATGAATGTCCAGTAGGACTCTGTTCTATACCCATATAAGGAATTGTTGGAGACAGCAAGTCTGGCTGCCGGCATTCAGAGAGCGGGAAAACCCTGCTCTCTGATTGGCTGAGGCGCGCC
>JAEANM010020679.1:0-12041 GCA_017656035.1 Myanophis thanlyinensis
TGAAGCCGCGGCAAATATAAAAGCCGCGGCTTGCCTTTTGCTCGCTCTCTTGCTCCGGGATCTTCGATCTACTTGAAGCTACTTGACTCCAGCGGCCGGATAGATCCATGTGGTCTATCCGTGCCGGAATTAAAGCAGCTTAACTAGACCCTTGCCTCCGTGTCGTTATTATCGGGTCTGGTCAATCGGGGATTTAACAGAATTAATCCCTCAGTCTTTTTTTTTTTAACTTTCCTGCTCTTAGCCACTGCCAGGTCTTGCCAGGTTTTGTCTATGGTTCCTGCTATTTTTTTTAATGTACTGGCCATATAGTGGTTTGTCTTCCCATGCCTCCATTCTGTTCTTAATTTGGTCTTTCTTGTAGGCCAGTTTGGTCTCTCCAGTAGTCAGCAAGCCTTCCTGGCATACTAACTTCAGTGCATCTTCTTCATTGTCCTTCAGATATTCTTCCAAAACCCTTTTTTCTTCTTCAACTATCTGATGTACTTGCAACATTCCCTCCCCCACCCAGTTGCCTTGGTAGGTAGAGTCTGTCAATGTCACTGTGAGGATAAAGGGCATGCTTCATTGACATTATTTTTCTGGTCTTCCTATCCATTGCTTTTAATTCTGTTTGAGTCCAGTTCGCTATTCCAGGTGTATCTAATAACTGGTATTGTCCAGGTGTTGATTGCCTTGATGGTATTTCCTCCATTGAGTTTGGACTTTAAGATCTTTTTCATTCTCTTGATGTATTCACCTCTAATTCTTTTTTCTTGAGTTCAGTGTGCGTGATATTGTCAAGTTGAAAGATACCCAGGTATTTGTAGTAATCATCTTCATCCAGATTCTTAATGTTATTTTCATGAAGCATCTTGATTCCTTCAGTTTTCACTATTTTTCCTTGTTTGATAGTGAGTGTGGCACTTTTGTCCAATCCAAACTCCATTGCAATATCTTGGCTATATATACGAACAGTGTTGAGCAGCGATTCCATTTCAGATGATGTTTTTCCATACAGCTTCAGGTCATCCATGTAGAGAAGATGGGATACTCTGACAGATGTTTTTGATGTTTGATAGCCATGGCCTGAGTTATTCAGTATTGTTGACAGAGGAAACAATGCAATGACAAATGGAAGTGGTGATAGTGAATCTCCTTGAAATATTCCTCTCTTGATATTAACTTCTGCCTGGTGCTGCCCCTTTTGCTGGATCTTTCATTACCAGGTAGGTTTTGCCAGATGTTAGCCACTCTTCAATTTCACCTCCTCATAGTATGTTGTTAAACTGCTTGGCAATGAGTGGGAATAAACCAGTTAGATGTTTCAACCAAAAACCATGCAGTTCATGTGAAGACCTAGTGCTGACCAATTCTTGATCTTTTTTGCTCTTTTCTGCTATTATTACTAGTTCTTTCATTTACTTCTTTTTTATTCTTATCCATCTCTTTTAACAAAGCTGAACCCTTGTTGTATTTCTTTGGATTATCCCATACCTGTGCCCAGAATTGCACTGTTTCTTCCTTGTTAGGTAATGACTGATTCACTGCAGTTTCTCCATTGATGGATTGATAGAAACGTTTCTGATTGGATTGAAATTGGAGGTTCTGACTATAATCTGCAATTTGAGCTTTGTATCTGCTAATCTTCTTGGCTATTGCTGTTATTTGCTGCTTTATTATTTCCATTGCTTCCTTGATCTTCCTTGTTTCTAAGTGATATTTCTTGATTAGGTATTCTTTGGTCTTCTTGTTCTTCAGCTTCTTTTCTTTCATCTGTTCTAGCTTGCTTGCTTCTGATCTCAACTTGCTAATCTTGTTTTCAAATCTAATCTTCCATTTTTGTGGTGCACTGTTTAGTTTTTTTCTTCTCATCCCAGATATTCAGTACACAACTGCAGCTGTACATTCGTTGGTTTGGTTTGTACATTAGTGAGTTGGTGGTTATGCTTGATATTACAGTATTTGCATCTTTTAATGCTTGTGCTAGATATTTCTTTAGAACAAGCTTCTATTATTATTATTATTGTTGTTGTTGTATATAGACTTGTGTATCTAAATAACACTAGGCCAATAAATAATTCTAATTCTAATATACTACAGTTACATTAAGCCTTGTGCTATTATTGGTTTTGAAGTATAAACAGCAGATGCACATTTATTAAACATGGGGTGAACAGACCAAATAGGATTCCTGGCTTTTATCTGAGTATGAACTGCCATCAGTATCACCATAGAGCACCCAGTTGCTATTAAATTCTTTCACAAGGGGATGATATAAAAATAAATATATTGTATGCTATTATGGAAGTACCTGATAATTCATTGTCTGGCCCTCGAAACACATTGATTATGCAAATGAAATATGATGAGATGTTACTTTTATGAGATGTTTTTAGGAAGACATTTTCAAATTCTGAAAATAGAAACCTGGGACAAAACATCAAACAGTCTTATGTGAAGTCACAAACAGTAAAGAATGGTTTGCAATTAAAAGACAGTCTTCAATTTACCTGGCACTAAGCCAATTTAATTCATAAAATGTACCAAAATATTCCTTTATAGAAGTTGTTCCTAAATAAGAAGAGTTCTACTTCTGTCAGTTGACTTATATCACAGAATACTTTAGATATAATTAACAAGAAACCTATATGCAGGTCAAAAAGTAACAGTGAGAACTGGACACAGAACCACTGATTGATTCAAAATTGAGAAAGGAGTTCTGCAAGGCTGTATACTGTTTCCCTGCCTATTTAACTTATATGAAAGTACATCATGAGAACTGCGGGGCTAAATGAATCACAAATTGGAATTAAAATTGCCAGGAGAAATATCAACAATCTGGGGTATGCAGATGATACCACTCTAATGGCAGAAAGTGAAGATGAACTAAAGAGTCTTTTGATGCGAGTGAAAGAGGAGAGTGCAAAAGCTGACTTGAAACTCAACATTAAGAAAACTAAGATCAAGGAAACTGGCCCTCTCAATTCATGGCAAATGTATGTTGAAGAAATGGAGGTAGTGACAGATTTTATTTTCCTGGGCTCCACAGATGGAACTACAGCCAAGATCTTTCCAAGATCACCACAAATGGGCACTACAGCCAAGAAATTAAAAGATGCTTGCTCCTGGGAAGGAAAGCCATGGCAAAGCTAGACAACATACTAAAAAGCAGAGACATCACTCTGCCAACAAAAGTGCGTATAGTCAAGGCTACGGTTTTCCCAGTTGCAATGTATGGCTGTGAAAGATGGACCATAAGGAAGGCTGAGTGCCAAAGAATTGAGGCCTTTGAACTATGGTTCTGAAGAAGACTCCTGCAAGTCCCTTGGACTGCAAGGCAATCAAATCAGTCAGTCCTAGAAGTGATAAACCCTGACTGCTCTTTAGAAGGCCAGATCCTAAAGATGAAACTCAAATACTTTGGCCACCTAATGAAAAGGAAGGACTCACTAGAAAAGAGCCTAATGCTGAGAACAATGGAGGGCAAAAGAAAAAGGGGTTGGCAGAGAATGAAATGGCTGGATGGAGTCACTGAAGCAGTTGGCATGAGTTTAAATGGACTCTGGGGGATGGTAGAGGACAGGAAGGCCTGGAGAAACATTATCCATGGGGTCATGATGGGTCGGACATGACTTTGAAACTAACAACAATAACAAAATACCAAGATGATCTGTCATTTTCTAAATTTTAAAATAGATTTGGGCTCAAAAAAGACCCGCAATCAATAAGATTCACCCAAGTTTTTTCAAATGAATAACTTAAACTTTAGTTTAACAAAATTTTCCCAATTTTAATAACACACCAAATGAACAGATCTGAAAATCCACTGAGAACTGTGCAACTGAACCCTATCGAGATTGGTTCTGTAGATTGGATTTTCAAGTGAGAAATTTGATTTTAAGTTTAAAATTGCAGATTAATCTTGAGGTTATTGAGATTCATTTAATAAATCTTTAAGACTGAATCTGTCACCATACAGTTCACGACCACTGTGCCCCACTGCTTACTTCAGAGAGGTTTACATTTCAAGCACATGCTGGAAATCTACATACTAGAGGGGGCACCGTCTATTGAGGAACACATTAATGAACAAAATTAATAACGACAAAGTCACAGCAGCAATGGAGAATCCCCGTTTGCAGGAGACTGTACACCAGGGTGTGCTGGAGCCCAACTGACTCGTATTATAACTGGCACCTTTGTATCAACTTCTTTATAACATTATCTTGAATTTAATACTAAAAATTATTTGTACCATTTACATATTTTTAAAGCAGAGGTGGGAAATGATGGCCTCTTTATAATTATGGACATCAACTCCAAGAATTCCTGATCCAGCAAGAGAGGTGAAATCCATAAGTCATAAAAGGATTATTGTTTCCCACCCCCATTTTAAAGCATCATTTTTAAAACATCCAATAAAACACAGGAAGAATGGTTACAGGAATTGGGTATACCTAGTTTAATGAAAAAAAGGACTAGAAGAGACATGATAACAGTATTCTAATATTTGAGGGTCTGCCACAAAGACAAGAAGTTCAAATTATTTTCCAAAGCATCAAAAGGCAAGAGAAGAAACAATGGTTGGAAACTAACCAAGGAGAGAAGCAATGTGGAACTAAGGAGAAACTTCTTAATAATGAGGACAATTAACCAGCTTTCAAAAAAGAGACTGGACAAGCATTTGTCTGAATTCAATTCAGTGGTGAGAAAAGTAAAGCTTTTCACTTAGGTAAGAAAAACCAAATGCACAGATATAAAACAAGTGGCTCTTGGAATACTTGGAATACTGTGTTCAGTTCTGGTCACCACAATCCAAAAAAGATGCTGAAGTCCTAGAAAGAATGCAAGAGGGTCTGGAGCTAAATCATAGAATGAATTGGGTATGTCTAGTCTAATAAAGAGAAGAATTAGGAGTGACATGATAACACTTTTCCAATACCTGAGGGACTGTCACAGAGAAGACAGGATTGACTATTTTCCAAAGCAGTTGAAGGCAAAACAAGAAGTAGCGGGTGGAAGATCCATAAAAAGATATCCAACCTAGAACTAAGAAGAAATTTCCTGATGGTGTAAATAATTAATCAGTGAAAGGGCTTGCCTTCAGAAATTGTGAATGCACTGGAAGTTTTCAATAAAAGATTGGACAACAGCAATTTAGCCAGAATGGTATAAGATCTCCTGCTTGAGCAGAGTGTTGGACTAGAATACCTCCAAGATCCCTTCCAACTCTGTTATTCTATTATCTAACTCAACACAAAGAGGAAATAGAACAATTTCTGTTTGATCAGAAAATGAATTTGGCAATCAAAAGATACTAAGGTGTACCGGCATATATGAATGTTCTCTCTGATCTGTAGTAAAGTCATCCTGTCAATTATGCATAAATTTTAAAAAAGAATTATGAACCAGACATCAGTAGTTATGCATCATTCTGAACATTTTATAGAATATTATTTCTTATGTCAACCTTATCTCAAAAATATTTCTTTTCTACTGAAAAGAAGAGAATGGATTTCTCTTCATTCAAGTAATTATGAAACACATTACTTACTGTGCAATCAAATTGCTTGGAGATTGTGCTTGTTCCCATTCATTCCAAAATGTCTTGTTTAAAAGTTTTTCTGCAATCATCAGAAAAGGATGCCTAATATGATCAAATTTACATTGCTGCTCAGTTCTCAGCAAATTTGGATCTGGATTTGTTTTAAGCTCCTTTAACAAGTCCAAATGATTTAAAACAGAAATACTGACATTAAATATTTCTGGAACTGATTTGTTGTGATCTAGAACTTTCCCCATAAGTTCCAAGCCATATCTTGCATTCTCAGTTTCTGTGTGGTACCATTTGGACAACATAGTCCAAATCTGTGAAAAATTACTTTTAGATGGAATGGAGATTTCATCTTCATTTCTTTGTGTGGCTTCATTCACAGAAATGTTCAAATATGCATAATGTTGAAGCTGCTTAATGAATATTGCTAACTCACTCCAGTCTATTAATTTGTCAATGAAATGTTGTATATAATATTCTGTTTCATTAGCTGAAAACAGCAAGGGAATTTTTGAAGAGTTATAAGTAACATCATTTATACCATCAAGAATTGGGATGAAACAAGTTGAATTAATTGATGGTAATTGTTTAGAAATTTTTGCTAAAGTTGCACACATCTCCTGTATCCAAGGATGTTGAAAATCAAAGAGTACATCCACTTTCAAAAGCAAGCCTGAAGAAAATTGTAGTGATTTGATGATGCATAACAAATCATTTAAAAAATGCACATTATTTTTTTGGTAACGATTTGTTAATTTTGTGTGCTGGAAATTTCTTATGGAGAAAAGTAAGAAGTCAATAAATGTTTGATTTGTTCTCTTTTCAAAGTCCATGGAAGAGAAAAACAGTTCACAATTGTTTGGGTTATGTACTTCAGAGAGAGTGATATTTCTAAACAGCATTTGAAAAATTATGTGAATTATATCTTGAACATTGCAATTATGTGATGCTCCCATTTTGTTGGTCCAACTATATAATAATGGACTTAGAGTTAAATATAAGATATCCACTGTTTCTGTTTCAACTAAATTTATATCCCCTAAGAAAGAGTCACTGAACTCCTTTTGAAACAGAAATTGTGAAAAACCATACAAGGTGGCAATTTTTCCTTTATCAGTTTCTTCCAATTTGCTGTCAGATAGTATCATTGCTCCTTGATTCAGTATGTCATAAATATTTTTAAAGATTTTGTGGCTATTATTAGCCAATGGGAAGATGGTTTCTAATTGACTAATATTAAATTGATGCCCAAACCTTTGCTGAAATAACAGTTTCCTAACAGCAATATTGATTTGTTCTGAAGTGTTAATATGTGGGTTTTCTTCATTATATTTTGGTACAACATAGGATAAAAGTTGAATTAACTCTTGCAGTTCGGAGTTAAAATGAAGGTCAGAAGCATTATTCAGTAAAGAAATATGTTTATATAATGTACTTAAAAAAAGTGAGCTATGCATTACAGGTCGTAGTTCTCTATGAATATTTACAAAGGCCAACTCATTTGACCAAGATTTTTTAGCAGTATTTTGGATTCTTTGCAGTAATTGTGAAAGATAATTAATCAAGTTTACATTTGTTTTACTATGATCGTTATTCTGAGGGATCAGGAATGGCTTCAGAATGGCTTTTATTACTGAAGATTTAAGAAAAAAATCTGAAAATGTCAAAGGAATTTCTTCTCTTGAATCAAAAGCCCATGGTATTTCCACTGGAAATTGAGTAGTTGTTTCAGACATCATCTTCTGGATAGTTTTCCATATCATTGTAAGTTTTAAATTGATCCTATTTAAAAACAATTCATTTGATATTTTTGTAGTTTTATTTAATATGTGTTTGATTTGTTCTGGAGAAGAATTAATGTAGAAAAGTCTTTGAAAAAGAGCCTCAGTAGATGATAAAAAAGTATTACTATTTTTTCTAAAATGAGTTTTGTGATCTATGTCAGAACTGGAATTTAGGAACAATCTTAAAATATCTAATACCTCTTCTAAAGAGAAAACTTTTGTGCCCCAGCTTAAAGTTTCAAGAAGCTTGTATGTTTCTTTTTCTTTGTTGGCTAATCCAATGCTAACAAGAATTAGTGCTTTTCTGGACATTTCTAGCAGTTGAATATACTGCTTTGTATTTGTCACATTCTGTTTCAAGTGCAATATTTCTGCAGTCTTGGTCAAGATCTCTGAAAAATTATTCCATGTTGATTGATGAACAACATTTTTGCTCTTTTGTAAAATCTTTGCTACAATCTTTTGGTGTTTATTATGTAGCAAAAATAAAGGCACCAATGTTTGATTCCAAAATGTTGGGTTATCCAAGATATTTTGAATATCTGCTACTATTCCTTTAAAAATAAAAGGACTCTGAATGTGTAAAGCAGAAATTTTGTCAATGATATTGCTAAGCAATGGTTCTCTGCAAGTCAGATTATGTTGAAACAGATCAATAGAAAAGGAGCTTAGATTTTTATTAATCTTTTCTATCCAGGAATTCTTGTATTTATGGTTACCAATTAATTTGGACAAAAACCTGGATGAAACTTCGAATAATTTGATGAGACACTGAAATTCACCTGAGAAGTGTTTCCTTTTGTTTCTCTGGATTATTTCAAAAAGTGATGCTGATTTGAGACTTTTTGTTGTAAGATGAAGCAATTGGGTAAACATATAGTGATAGGTTGTTTGATTTTCAAAATCCAGAGAAGAGAAAAGAAAATTACATTTTCTTTCTCTTAAGGCTTCCTTTAGTGTGGCATTATTGAAAAACACTTCAATTGCAATAAGATGGAAATCTTTAACTGTGCAGTCTGAGAAGCTGTTGTCAGCTTGAATGTTTCCCATTTGAAGATGGCTTGGTGCTAAATACAAGAGTTGCAACATTTTTGTTTGAATTGAAGAATTACGCCACATTGGAGTCATATACAAGTCCAGCAAAAATAATGCTTTTGAAAATCTGAGGAGGGTATTTGTTTTGTTAATATTAAGTGCTTCTATCTGACTGGGATCAGAAACTATCTCTATACCTTTCTTAATTATCTGAAATAATTTGTGCACGGGTTCACTGTTGGTATTCATTAACGGATTAACTATAAAGAATTTGCTGGTGTACTTTTTCTCCAGGTCGTCTAACACTAGTAAACTTTTCAAAATAGTATTTAAAACCATTGAAACATTTGTTCTCTTGATGCTCCCTGCATTATACATTTGCAATAAATGGTTTACAAATTTAATCATTTGTTCAAGTTCTATTTTCAAAGGAAGTCCAAAGTTATCATGGTTCACATACAGATTGTCATGTAATATATCTAACATCTGTTTATACATAAGGATATCTGTATCACTCCATTTTGCAGATCTCAATTTTTCAACAATATGCCAATAAGTGTTGAATTCATTCCACTGAGATTCATTAATGGAATTTTGGATTTTCTGCATCAGGTTGGTCAGGGAAGAGATCAATAGGTAGTTATGATTAGTCCTGATATTTGTTATGATACTAAAGATTTTCTGAAGTACCAGGAGCTTTTCAGGAAAATTGTCAGTTGTTGCAGGTTTAAGCAGAAAGTTTACTAACAATGATGGCACTTCTTCCACTGAAGTTAAGTATTTTCTATATTTTTCAGGCAGGAAAGAGAATTTGGGGACAGTACTCATTTTAACACTTTGCCATGCCTTTTTGGCTTTAAAAATAATACTATTTAAAAATGTGATAACCCTGATGCTCCTATTTAAATTGTGTAAATTTTGAGTTCCTTTTAAGTCAAGTAATGGCATTTTCTTCAAGCTATTCTGTGATTTTGTATTTCTTTTGAAATCCTTTAAAAAATGGCCAGTCTTAAAATCTTCATCAGCAAAATCAAGCGCTAAAAGATTCCTGTAATAAAAAGATATAGAGTTCATCATTTATAACAGAACAAAGAAAATGAAAATGCATGAAATGCTGTCAAATTTGTTTCCCTTTTTCAACAGTGTTTTTATAACCTGTCTTCCCACTCACTTCCTCCTTACACCTTGCTTGCTTCTATTTTTAACAAATCATATTTTTCCATTAAACATAAAAGGCTTATGCTTATGATTGGCCTTAAATAAGATTCCAATCAGACATGAAGAATGCCAGATACGGTCTTTCAAGATTCCTGACCCAGTTTCTTGTCTTCTTCCAAGGCACTCCCACCTTTTTAGTTCCCAGATTCCTCTTTTCTAGCTAACCCTCTCTTTGAACTATAAACATTTAAAACTCTGTTAATAGCTTTTATTAATGTCAATGGATGTTTCTTAAATGCTTACTGTACTGTACTGCAAAAGATATGATTGCTGATCTATAGGAGAAAGTTAATATGTTCCTTCCTACTGCTTCAATCAGGGTGAAAATAGTAGCATTTGATGACATGGGGAACCATTTTCAGCAGAAGTAGCTACCGTTGAAGCAAGTCCACATTCAATTGAAATGTGGCAGTTCAAATTTCATGTATATTCCATGGAATTATATTTTTATAAAGTGTATTGTTATATGCTAAAGTCATACATATACTGTATTTAATTTATAAATAAAAATATATATTAAAAACAATGGCACACATTTGGGGGGGACATGTATAGTTGTTCTGTTGATCTTGTGTAAATATTAGCTTTTACATGTGCGCACAGGTAATCTTTAAGGTACAATAGTTCATTTATTGTCTGTTTAAAGTTACAACAGACCCTCCCTCAAAAAAAACCCTATATAAAATCCTGTTTCAAAGTTGCAAATTCTACAGAACCAACTTGGTCATTCTCCTTATGAATGATTGGGTTGTGTAGAATTCTTAACTTTGTGGAAACACTGCAGCACATCCATATACATATCTATTCCCCCTCCATCCTGTCCTACTGGGTCTCCAAAGACATGGGGCCTGCTTTGTCTCCCCACCAAATTCCAAACAGCTCTCTTCCACTCCTCACAATCCCACATTTACCTTTGGAAGATTAGCAGAACTCAGGAGGCTGGGAAGGAGGAAATCACATGGACGGATTCCAGCAGCCTCCTTTTCAGCCTGTTGTGAAACCTGAGCTGCTGTACTAGTAAAGTAGCTGCATTGTTCTCAGCCAGATAAGGTTATAAAATGCAGTCTTTTCTATCCAGCACAAGGAGGAAATGTACGTGCTTTGTGGAGTAACTCAGCAAAGCAGCTTCTTTCTTTAAAGGGGTAGAATGTTACACTGGTATTCAGGGAGCTAAGGATTGCAACAGACCAAAAAAAAAACCTGTTGCATTATTCTAGTGTTTGGTGAGCTAAGGAATTCTAGGAATCCCTAGCTGCCTAAACAACAGCATCATTTTCTACTTCAATTTCCTGAATTCTGGATATCTTCAAAAGGTAAGTATGCAATATTGGTGGGGAAGGGTATGGAGGAGACCCTTAGGGCTTGCTTTGGGGAACCCAGGGGACAGTGGGAGAGCATGGGATATCTCAGAGGGTGGGGGAGGTCTCCTTGATATGCTTGTGCCTGGACTAAGCCTCCCATTATTTTCCCTATCCCCATTATGCTCTACATAATGGCCCATGCATTTGTTTAACAGGAGAGAGAGGTGGTTAATTATGTACTTCATTTAATGGATTCCTTGATTTCCAATATGAATGGCCAGGCTCCATTACTATTGTAAGCTGAGGATTACCTGTATTTCAATCAAATTTTTATACCTACTTTCTTAACAATATAAGAGGAACTAGAACAGGGGTGAAAAACTCAATTTCATTGAGGGCCACATCAGTGTTGTGTTTGATCTTGGGGGGCTGGGGTAGGCATGGCCAGGTTGGGCAAGGCCAGCTTGATGTCATTGTGTCAGGGGAAACTGTGGTGGCCTGAGCACTCTGCCAGTGAAAATGGGCTCCTGCAACCCTTTGCCAGCAAAACTGGATCTTGAGAGGGCACCTGCAGCCCTCCTGAGCTCCGTTTTTGCTGGCAAAGGCACCACAGGCTGTCTCCAGGGCAGCACTGTGGGCCAGATCTAAGCACCCCGTGGGCTGGATTCAGCCTGCAGGCCTTGAGTTTGACACCCTTAAACTAGAGAAATGCCAAATGATTGGAAGAAAACAGTACTTTCTGAAAAAATCTCCATTCCTTTTGAAGTAACATTTTATAGCAGCAGAAATAATAACTTTAACTCACCTTAAAACTTCTTTCATTTTAGCAAATAAAATCAGAATCTTTTTCGAGGAAACAAGTTGTTCACAAATGTAATTTACTGCCAAATTATTTTTATCTAAAAAACAAGCCAACAAATGAACAAGTTACATTATTAATTTTAATTATTATCTTTCAACTGTGAGAGGGTACTATTATTTTATTAAATAAAATTATCTTCCACCTCTCTGCCTGTAAAATAATAGCATTAGAATAAACCTCATTAATGCCTCTCTGGGATTTTTTATGGTTTTCCAGAGAGTACAAAGCAGTGGTGGAATTCAATTTTTTTTACTACTGGTTCTGTGGGCGTGGCTTGGTGGGCATGGCTGGGGGGTCATGTGACT
>JAEANM010020680.1:0-12041 GCA_017656035.1 Myanophis thanlyinensis
TAGTAGTAATAATAATGACCTTGGGAAGGATAGGTGGACAAAAATGCCAGATCTAGTCTGAACATTTAGCTAACTGTGCAAAAAAACCAATCATAATATGTAGTGCCATAGACTTTAATAGTTTTATTGGCATGTGGAACTGTAATGAAAGCTATCTATTCAAGTATAGACTTTCACTTACACAGAAATAGATGTCATTATAACTGCAGAGGGTGTAGTGATTGCAAAAAAGTATGCAATCTAGTGGACTTGAGTATGGATGATTACACTTCTTTCTATAAAATGGATTGCATATATGACAAATATTTGCCTGTTGTATGCAACCTAATACTAATAAAAGGAAAATAATTGCCAGGAAAGTTGACGACTTCACTGGGAAAAATTGTTAAAATTTTCCTGTCTGAAAAAATGTCTATATAATGAAAGCACTGTACAGATACTGTTTTCCATTAGTCTGGTGCTATTTTATATATAAAATAACAGAATTCTAAAGTGACTGCTACTGACTACAAAAGCTATATACTAATTCTGTCTCTTCTTTTTTCATTATCTCAAAAGCAGCGTCACAGAAGGAGATGCTGAAAACTCTTCCGAGATTATTCCTGTTGCTTGTTATCCATGTGGTATGGCGAAAAGTGATCTGCAAGAGCTTGACAACAAATTGCCTTTGGGAAGCCCTTCTGCTGATGCTTTGTTCTCTAGACTCTCATGGCCAAATCATTTTTCTGGAGCTGCTGAAGGCCTTTCTAGGAGTGAGTTTCTGTTGGATCCAAGCAGAAGTTATAGCTATCCAAGACAGAAGACTCCCAACACACCAAAGAGAAGCTGTCCAGCACCTTTTACATTTGATTTTGACAGAAATGAAGTCTCTGCAGATGTACCACCAGCTACAACTGAGGTAGAATGCACCATGCCCAGTTGCCCAAAGTCAGCAAGTTACTCACTTGAATATACCGATGAGAAAAGTTTGGCAATAAGTGACACATTGCAGTCACTTTCTTGCCCTGCCTTACCCCCTCGTGCACCAAAGATGGTGGAGGAGAAACCAGGGCTTGACTTGTGTCCTGGGTCTCTCAGAATAGATGGTGCTGAGGAAGATCCTCACAGGAGCTCTCCAGACCTTTCTGAAGACCAGTATCTGGGTAAAAAGAGCATGCAAGACCTATTCTCAATTTCTTATTCTTTCTCATCACCCCTTCATCTTCAACTAGCACCAAGATCTTGTGGTGATGGTTCACCATGGCAGCCACCTGTAGATCTGTCTGGGCTTTCCATTGAGGAAGTATCCAAGTCTCTACGATTTATAGGCTTGTCAGAGGATGTCATAACATTTTTTGTTACTGAAAAAATTGATGGCAACTTGCTTGTTCAGCTCAATGAAGAGATCCTTTCTGAGGACTTTAAACTCAGCAAACTACAAGTTAAAAAAATATTGCAATTTATTAATGGCTGGAGACCTAAAATGTAGTTCTGACCAGTTCAACAAAGTATAGAAATATGCTAGAAGCCCTGAAAACTAACCCACAATCTACCATTTTTAATTTTTATTGCACTAAGTCCGTCCGTTCATCCTTCTTTCCTTCCTTTCTTTCTTCCCTCCTTCCTTCTGTAAATAGTAGAAGAAAAACAGTTATTACTATGCAGATTATTTTGACGTTAACTTTTGTACATAATAGAAGGATAAAGGTGTGCCTTTTGCATCCCTGAACATTCAACAGCTGCTAAATAGTGGACATTAAAGGGAATTACTTTGTTCTCATGTAGTCTAGTAAGACATATTTATTACTATGGGTTAGCAAATTGGTGCACAAATCAGTTTATTATTATTATTTCATTTCCCTGTAGTCTTTTTTTCTTCTCGAGTTTTTATTTTTATTCTAATAATAGTCGTTGCCTTCTGTTTTTATTTGTTTAACAGAAAGTGTCAAATATTCTACCTTTGCACCTTGTTCTTGCTGTAGATTCATTTTTATAAGATTCCCAGATTGTAATAAATAATAGATCCATATTTCAATGCAAAAATCCACCACAGTATAGGTAGATAGATTCTTGCACCCAACAGGGCTTGTTTTTTTTACATAGCATACCATTAATAAAAGGAAAGAAAGAGGTAAAATTTTTGATGTCTGGTAGGGGCATGAGATTAAGACTATACTATTCTAATAATTTAAAGGTAATAACTCAGTGTTAACCAAGAACAGAAAATAATTGCATTTAAAATTTTCTGCAACAACTTTGCAAATTATTGAAATGTTTACATGTATTCTTAGCAAATATTGATGCCCTAGTTTAATTTGGAATAATTAGTAAAGATCATTATCTCTATTGTTTATGTATAAAGTCCATTTAAAATTAGAGCATATATTAGAGTAAATTTAAAGTTCAATTGTAACTTCAGTTAAAGAAGTGAGAAACTGGTAGAGTGTTTCAGTGATTTCTTCCCGATGATTCATATTCTTTTTTCCTTACTTAATACTTAAAAATGCATACAGTTAAGGAAGAAAAAAACCTGGCCTATTAATCTAAATTAAAAGAATCCACATTCCAAAAACTAATCTGTCTAATCAAAATGAAACAACAATTTTCTTAAAGCAATTTTTTTTTGCTTAGGAGAATAATGTTTTATTAAATGATGTATGTATATTATAAATTTATTGTATATCTGACATGCATTTGTTTAAATGGCAGTGGGGATTAATCTGTTTACCCCTTAGTCTGTTTTGACTGTAACAGACTTTAAAATGGACGAACCTCGAGCTTTTGGGATTTATTGTAGAGAAATCCTGAAATCTAGCATTGCTGAAGGACTTATACTAAATATATTGTAATATTGTGCTTCTGAGCACATGTTTAGTCCACATATTTTTTTCCTCTCCAAGTATTCTTTCTCAGGAACCTATTATGGTAGAGGGCAGAGGAAGTTATTAAGCAAATGGAAACCAGAAAACCTTACCAATCAATGGCAATTTAACCAAAGATCTACTAGTATATCTCCATCCAGTTTCTGTTCACACCTATCATGTTCAGCAAAAACACTAATATCTCTATAAGAGAAAAATGGGTCTAATGTACCACCACTCATCTCTTTGCACATTTAAATATTAAACAGCAAGAATAAATGATTCCATGTATGTACTTTAAGCAAAAAGAGTTGTACCCTCTGCCATCTCTTTATGGCCTTGTTGTAATATTTCTGAACGTGATATTTTCATTTGTTTTTCACCTGTTATCTTTGTATCTGGAAACATAATGGAAAACTGCATGCCATATATGAGAGGAAGAAGCTATCTTTTGGCTTTTGGTTTAGAAGAAAATTGTGACGGTTATAATCTGATATATGTTCTCACACACAAAAAAACCCACACAACCAAACTTGGCAAACTAAAACAGTCCTAATTTAGCAAACTATGTAAAGAAAGAGATTTGATAGTGAATGCCTTTAAAATTAATGGATGTTGGAGCCCATTTGCACAGAACTTTCTGGAATAAGTTCAGCAGTGCCATTTGATAGCTTTCAGAAAGGTGTGAATAATTTGGCTATATGCAGATAATCCTAGAAATTTCTGATACAATGTCTATCAGAAGGCATTCTTTAGCCCCAAAAGTGCTATGTACATGCTAGAAAGGAATGGTTTAAAGCTGTTATCCTATTGATTGTGTTACATAATAGGATTATGCTAAGACAAGAGCTTCTAGGATGGGTGGTGGGAAGTAGCTAACCAGAGATCGTAGCTAACCAGAGATCTTGCACTAGTACCATAAACTCAGACTGGACTCTAGTGCTACTAGGACCTGTAAAAGACTGTGATGATAAGAAACATGGGGAAAATGAAGGAAATCCAGAACAACGAGTACTGCAAATTTCTAGATCAAGGTTAGGAGCAGGAAAGACCACCAGGGACTAGTTTAATAACTCTGCAATATCCAGGGACAGGAACTGCTAAATGTTCAATAAGTGAAGGTGACACGCTCTCACAGTTGCTGCTATAAATGGCAGAAGAGAAAGCAAATCATCTGGCATAATCCTGATAATTTCTGACCACCAATATTGGAACTAGCTCAGAGCCCTGAACAAGGAAAGGAAGAAATTTTCAAGGGAGAAACTATGTACCCCAGTTTGAAATAGCAGGATCTTCATTTTATCAGTTCCTACCCTGGTACATTGCTCTTCCTTGCTCATTTATCTTCCCTTCCAGAGGCTGAATTTGAGGTTTTAATTTTAACTGTACACTGCCCTGATATATTTAATAATACTAGTCAGTTGGAAGATTAATTGTAGTATTCATATGCATGGGGACTCTATGCAAGGAATGGTGCTAATTCTTGAAATCCTGTCCATTTATTCAAAGACTATAGTAACTTCTAACTGGATAGTATGTCCAGAGGTTTGATGTCTGGAACAACGTGAGACCATGCACTTGAACAGATTACCATCACTTTCTTGTGCAGCTATGCAAATACTTTGGAGAAGGAAAAATATTCTTATTGATTTCCTCATAGAGTGAATCATTCTGGACATATTTTGACACTATCCAATATCTGCTTTCCTATGCTTATTGGAAAAATAACTGTGATGAAAGCAATTAGCTGAAAGCACAACATGAAGAGTTTGCTTTAGGCAGAGCTTTGCATATACTTCTTGCTATTGAATCCTACTGGAGAGGATTCAGCAGAAGGAACACGTTATAAATAGTCCCTTACACCTGAGTATGCAGTGTTACGCCACAGGATTTCAAGAGGATTTCCTTATAGGAGAATGGAAGCAGGGGGACTAATGCCAGCTATGTGTCTGCATTGTCACTGATGATCAAATGCCTATATTACAATGCACAGTGTGGCAGAATTTAACAAAATCCCTCAGGGTTATTCTTCCAGCAGTGGTCCTTCAGTCTAGTCTAGAAATGTATTCTATCTTCCAAGACAGATTTTAGGGATACATCAAAGAGAAAACTAAGATGAAGAACTCAGGAATCCACATGACCACTATATAACAGCAAAGAGACTCAGAAATTGCCAACATGTTGCTGTCATAGTTTGGCAGTCGGAGGTTTCAAATCAGTGTTGACTCCTGGCAACTCCCTGGACAACTCCCTGCGGTTTTCTTGGGAAGATCTTCAGAAATGGTCTGCCGTTGCCTTCTTTCTAGGACTGGGAGTGTATGACTAGTCCAAAGTCATGCAGCTGGCTAAGGCAGGGCTAGAATTTGTGGCTTTCCCCATAGCCTGGTGCCTTTACTACTATGTTAAATTGGTTCTTATATTGCCACTTAATTGTTATTAACTTCTTGCAGCTAAATTAGTCCCTATGTAAGATAAATTTGTTTCAAGAGATGAAACTGGATCTACAATCTTAATAATGTTTTCCAGGAAATAAACTTGAGTTAGAAAATATTATGGACTTTGAGCAAATAATCACAGCGAACATGGGAGATGTTCTTCTAAATAAGTATGCATATACTGTAATACAGAAAAATTGTCAAACTGCTAGCGATAAAAAGAAAAACCCTCAATCTAATAGCTTGCTCTAATCGAGACTGTATCATATGGCATACCTTTCAAAATCAGTTACAATGGCCAGAAATTTTGAAATCTGAGGTTTTATAACATCTGAAGGACCCCTGATAAAAAAGAATGCCTGGTGTACAGTATACTTTTACATATGTCATAATGCAAGCGATTCAGTAGAATTAGAAAGGGTGAATCAATTCAATGGCTAAAGTTATCCTGAAATAAAATAACAATGTATGATCTCACAGATTCCTATGTAGCAGGTCTCACTCCTCAAAACTGCAATATTATAAAAACCTTACTGTCACTTTATTCCCGTTCCCCCATGTAATATTTCAAACAATTTGCTTAAGGCACAGTGGAGAATAGTGATGCATTGAGTCATTCCTGAAGGGACATGGATTCCTCTCTCATGGGATGCATGCTACCAGTTTGAAGATTGAGTAAATCTTTGATTAGTTTGATTAAAAGATAGCATCACCCATTCCAAAACATAAAAATCTTGGGTCGGGTCTTATCTAAATCATCCCAAAGACTTATTAGAAATGAGAAAATTCATAATTTTACAATTGCTCTATTAGTTCACAGCCTCTGGGAATTTAGAGAAGGATATATAATTATTAAAAATGAGGAACAAACAGCACCTAAAGTAAAAGAATAGGCTAAGTGACATGAATCTAACTTCACGCTGGAATAAAGCACTGGCAACAGTATTCAGAAACTGACCGCATTATAGCTACTTCCTAAAGGAAGATGAATGAATAGGGTTTAGGATACCTCATGCATATATCCCTACTGAAAGTTATGTTATATTTGGAGCAATTGCAATTTGAATATCAATTTCCAAAATTTATTTTTTAAATGAATATTTAGAAATTCATAGTCTAGATTATATTTTACCTTTCAGTAGAAAGATGACACTAGAAGAAGCATCGGTGGCACCTCATTGATAAAATGAAGTTGAAAACTAAGTGGGATATAAAAGCTTTGCTAATATCTAGGACAGAAGTTTTTGTCTTTATTAGCAATGGGTTTAATTTGTGAATAAAAAAATTAGTTGGGCTGGGTATAAAACTGTATTTGCACTGTATCAAAAGAGCTAGATTCCATATTATTCAGTTTCATGTTTGTAAGAAATGTTTCAGAACAAAATCAAAAAATTGACTCAGTAATAATATTCATTGTTACATTTGTGAAATTTGTACTGGTCTGTATAATTCCATTAAAATGTTAGGATGATAAACATTTATTTAAACCAGGAGCAAATAATTAATGCTATAACGTATATAAAGACATGTCAGTGTTGTATTGTAAGTATATTTGTTTATTAAAGATACTATTTTCATGATATTTATGCAGAGTTTATTCATTTGATGGAGTTGTTAGTTTATTTTATTGATTAGTCCATAGACCATATCAAAATACTGAGTTTCAAACCCAAAGTATTAATAAAATCCTATAAAAAAAATTAAAATGAAATTGGAGTAAAATATAATATTTTGATATATAGATAAGTAAAATAAGATTAAATTATATTTTTGTCATATTACTAGATAAAACTTTCTTCTTTTCTGCCGCTTTTACACACACAACTCCTTTCCTCCTCTCTCTCCCAGGGTCTATCCCTAGGAGTTCACCTTACCCTGGGTTTGTCAGCCTTTTACAAGGCTTTCTCCCTGCTAGGACATTCCATGGGATGGCTGGGAAGGCTATTCTCTTCCCGCTTCTGGCTCCATCCTCAATTTTGCCTTAGTCTGGGCTCTCGGAGTATCTCTACCTCCCAGCTTCCTCCTTGAATCTTTTATCTGGGTCCAACCTTCAATAAGAGGGAAATTATTCCAATCACAAGGTTACATAGTAAGTTACGAATTACTCCTACCACTATTGCTGAAGAGTCCAGTGATGACTTCTTAAGTAGAAATGGATTACCGCCTCCAGATGGGACCATTCTCTCCTGTAAAGAAGCATTTGTTTCCCTGTGACTGTACTCTGGCTTTAATCAATCTGCCCAAACTGGTAAGGGGATCTTTTTCCATAGAGGCTGCCTTTTTAATGAAATAAGGGCATACTAACAGTATGTAGTAACTACTACCAGTAACTACTAGATCCCTTACAACAATCACATTAAGTTTTGCTGAGGTCATAATTTTTCTTCCCATAACTGCAGACATTCCCCCTTTTTGTCTGGCCCTTATAATCTTTTAAGAAATGTCCACTTTTCCCACAGTTGTAACGAACTATGGATCTCTCCAGCTTCCCAATACTTCCCTTTCATTTGAGTAGGAATTAAAGGCTTCTTTACACCTTTCTCCTTTCCCAGCTTTTTATGGTTCTTACTTTCTGGAACAGGCTTTCTTATTCTCTTTTTTCCTTTTGTATTTTTCTTTCAAACATCCTCTCATCTTTTTGTGGCTAGTAATCTTCAGCCAATTCTACTCCCCCCCCCCCTTTGACTTGTTTCTAGGCGGTATTTTTGCACTCAAAATCTCACTTTAGCAGGGAGTACCTGTAGAAACTGTTCTAAAATTATTTTCTGTACCACTTTTTCTTTGCTCCTTTCATCTGCCCTCGACCTTCTCCTATGTCTTCCAATCTTGCCCACAATTCACCAATCCCTTCATGCTTGTCATATGTATAGTTCCTAAACTTCTGCCTATAGATAAGAGTTACACCATACTTGCCAAGGATTACCTCTTTAACATGGTAATAATCCATTACTTCCCTCACTGGAAGATTGGTATAAGCTCTTAAAGTCTTTCCTGTTAAACATGGGACTAATCTGGCCATGCATTCACTCTCCGACCAATTACAAGAGGTAGCAACATTAGTAAAGTAGACTTCCATATCTTCTTCTTGTATTATCTTGGGAATTTTTATATCTTTGGGACCACCTCTCCTCTCTACTCATTCTGAAAATACTTGAAGTGAATGTAGTAGTGACTGGACCTCTTTAAGCAAGTCTATCAGTCCCCTAAATTCTTCTCATATCTCTTTCACTCTTTTCTCATTCCAGCCTATCCTTTCTTTGATCGTTCAAAGCTGCTCTTCCTCTTTTATAATTAATCAAAGCCTTTCCTCTTGCTTCAACACTTCCACAATGATAATGGCTCAAATAATTGAGTCTAGTCCCTTTTCTGGCTGGTCTACCATTTTCTTTGGCTTAACTATGGGCATGCATAGGATGGATACTCATCACTACCAAAGTAGTAGTCTCTATGGCTAAGAAAGAATCCGCTCCATTTATCTTTTCCATATCCTTGTTTGGTGTAGGCTCTAGTAAGCAATCTGGTTTCTGCAGCCAGGATGTTGGCTATTACCTGCAAAGTTTGAGCTCTATGAGAGCCAAACTCTTTCCATCTAAGGTTTTTTTTTCCATACAGAGTATTTAATTAATTAGAGTTTGAGCCAATGCCATCTGTTTTGCATAGCCCACCACTGCTACTTCTTTGTGGCAGGTTTTCAATTATATTCAATTTGATGGGCTCAAGATTAAAAGAGCCAACAAACACCACACGTCTCTAGGCAAAACACACACACATATCCTCTATTATTCACTACTCATCACCAAAGCTGCTCCTATTACCTGCTGCTAGAGAAAAATGACCCTTTCTTATAGTTTGTGATGTAAGTTATGTCAACATACAAACACATCCCCCGCTTTCTCTCCTCTACCCTCACATCCTGTTATTTCACAGCAAAGCTTTTGTAGTCAATGTTGCTGTGATGTAGCTGGGAGAGGGAAGGCTTATAGGGAAGGGAAGAAAGCTGTACAGGTGCTGATAATTTTCTGGGCAGCCTGCTGTCTCACAAAATAAAAACTCTTGGTATGCATAATGGTGTACAAAGTAAAGCCCCTCTGAAAGACCATTTGAACTTTTTTCAAAACAGTGAAGGCAGCCAAAAGGATTGGTTTCTCTACCTCTTCTACTTGCAGTGAACAAGTTCTTCCATTCTGTGTTCTATATTTTGCTAAGGTGTGCAAAGAAGAAGACAAAATAGTGGCTGAAAGGCTGTGAACATTTTGCATTGCTCTGTGGGCAAAGTTGAACTGGATGTCAGAGTTGGGTCAGACTCAGGACACACTTTTAATTTGGATTCTTGCCATTTACATTGAGGATCTGAACAGGTTGCATAGAAGGATGAGGATACAATCTGTTAGTTCAATCCTTGCCAATCCGATTAAATTGGTCAAGATTTAAGTATAGTTAAGGAAGACAACACCTCCTTGTGGGATGGGTGTGTTGTTCCCTGTCAAGGGAGAAAGACCTAGAACTTCTTTCTAAAAGAAATTCTCCCTTGTGATGACTTGATCTGAGAAAAGAGATCAAGGTGGTCGCTTCAAGGTTCCAGCTGAGGGTGAATGACAATGAATGTTCTGGATTTTATTTCAATATTGGTTTCAGCCAGAATACAGTTAAAAACTGATTTTGTTATTTTGATGAATATACACCAGGTACTGTATGGGAAGACTTCCTAACAGCTTTCCAGCCATTGACCATGGTATCTTTCTGAATCACCCATTTTATCTGATTCCAGTCTTTCCTATTACATCATATATAGAAGTTGGTGCTGGAAGATCCACTGTTCAACATGAATCTGTGATATATATTGTTCAATAGGGACCTCCAGTGTTCCATCTTCTCCTTCATACTGTTCAATATGTACATGAAACCATGTCATTGGAGTTTTAGACTGCATTGTCATGAATATGCTGATATTCAGCTATACTGTTTCTTATCATACTACTTGGAAACACTGCACTGCATTTGTATTTAAAGCAGACCCATTTTGGTCCATATAAATATCAAAACATACATTTTAGTTTGGACATTATCCATCCCAAAATCAGCTGTTCTTTGCATGGAATAATCTGTGGATATTTTGCACATTCTTACCTATAATACATAACCAGTAGAGCATCCTTGCCAGTGAAGACAGTGTTGAGTACAATAGCTTCTAGTCTCCAATGTAGAGTACATCATTCTCATGGAATCCCTTGTAAAGCAGTAACAGCCTTTCCACATTTATTCCATGTATCACACAGAATGAATGCATAGTGCCAGATCTCTAACTCTGGAAGATTATGTGCCAGGAAAAACAGCTGTTCTGGATCAGGAGGCAATTTTTGCCCAAACTGTTTATTAGGCTTTTCAAAAGGGTTGTACTGAATTTTCTGTGGCATGTTCTCCTCTTCCTTATTCAACTTTTTTTTCCTTTTATGCCCCCAAAGGAATAAGAAAAAAATTAGTGAAATTCTCATGGATGTATTATGGATTATTTTTTTTATTACCATAGTTAGAAGATCATATGAGAGAGACTGCCCTGTCTTCTAGACAATCTTTTCTTCAGCAGGCTGCATTATTTCAGACTTCCCACCTTCTCTTAAATCTTAAAGGAAGATGGGATAGAAGGTTGTTTTTTTTTCAGATTTGGATGGGTAGGCAGGAAGAATATGTAATGGTAAAAAAAAAAGGAAAGCACTCTGAATATGGCGAAAGCCTCATATAAAAGAAGAAAGGTTCTGGGAGATTGAAAGACAGATTTTAGCACAATATTTTGAGAAAGTGTGCTTCTAGCAATGGAAGGAAGATTAATAACATTCCTCTATAATGAGCACATTGTGTTTAATAAAGTTTGGAAGGGGATCAATTGCTTTCAGATTTACTTTAAACATGCTGATGGCTCATTCTGCTAGCAGTGCAGATGTTCAGTAAAAGAGATTAATGTGTATCAGTCCTTTTTAAACAAAACCAAACATTAGCAGAGAGCTGCAGGAAATTTCAAATATATCCTTGAATGAAGATGCCCCCAATAATTCATATTAAAGTTTGGGAGGGGCAAGAGAAACACATCTTTCAAGTAGTTTTGTGGCACATATTACAGATTCCCAACTTATACATTTATATAATTGTGTAGTGGTTTGCATAAAAGCTGAGACTGAAAACTATTGGTAGCTACTTCCCTAGAAGGGACATTTTTTTTCTTTTAACAACACTGTAAGTCAAGGTGACTGAATGGAGCTGATCATTTACTGGTTGGATGCTCTTCCTGATGCCTACACAGAGCTCACAGAAGATATTTTCTCTTTGAACCCAGAGACAGAAATATCTGCTGCTACCTAGGATCAAGCTCACAGTCTCCTGATTGTGAAACAAGAGCTCCACCACTAGTAGGCTGACCATATTTGATAGCCAAAAAAGAGGACGGGGGGCGTCATCATCGTCGGGGGGTGAAGCATCGTCATCGGGGGGCATTGTCAGTGGGGCAGGGGGCGTCATCATCGTCGGGGATGGGGCGGCGGCGGCCGGGATGGCGGCGGCAGGGGGGGTGGGGCGTCATCGGCGGGGGGCGGGGGGCATCGTCATCGTCATCGTCGGGGGGGCAGGGCGTCGTTGTCATCATCGGGGGGCGTCATCATCGGGGGGAGGGGGGACTTCCCTTCCCCGGAAATCGACCACAAATCCAGACTCAGCTGAGAAGCAAGAAGCTTGTTCCAGGACCTCTTGCTGGAGCCTCTCGCTTTTCTCCATTTGC
>JAEANM010020681.1:0-12041 GCA_017656035.1 Myanophis thanlyinensis
AAATAAATAAATAAATAAATTATGTTCAGTCTGCTATGCAGAGGCACAGTTCTCACGGTTTTAAATTATGTTTCTTAAGTATTCAAAAAACAAAACAGTTGATTTCTTCTTCTTTCTCCAGCTCCTTAGTCCCTTTTATCATCCTTATAGTCCTGTAGAGTTTAAATCTTTATTTGCACTTGCTAGGGTGTGATGTTCTCCTCCCATCGGCAGGTGGCACTGCAGAGTCAAATTTCCAGCAGGGATCACTCTTAAAAAGGTCAGTCCTTGTCTATTTCAATGTTCCAGTATTTCCAGGTTTATAAAATCTTTTAAGTCCATCATTCCGACATCTTTAAAAATCCCTATTCTCAGGTACAATACTTTTTACAATGTAAATTCAATTTCCTGATTTCTTTATTGAAAGTGTTTTGATGCCCTTTCTCTTAAAATCTCCTTTTGTCTCTGCTTCAGGTTTTTTTTCCACCACTTAAACAGTAATTAAAGTAAATTCAGGAGGCTTTCTTTTAAGATGGTCTGGTTTTTAAGTTCAGCAAAAAAAAAATCTTCTCACCCAGTTCCACAGCTGCACGCTAGTTTCTTTCCTGCTCCAGTCTTAGGTGATAGTTGGCTCGATTGTTGTCCTGGTCTTTGTGGCAGCCATTTCTGACCGCCTCTTTGTTCTGCTGTGGCTGAGGGGACTTTCAGCCCAGGGATCCTCCGGGGGAGTTGCAATCTCCTCCTGACCATTCCGGGTGCACATCTTCGCTTTGCCACTCCTACAAAGCGGCTTTAGGCTCCATATGGAGCCCACAAGCGGGAGAAGACCAGCGGGAGAACAGAGCTATTCTTTCTGCATCTGGAGCTTTTTGATACCACTTTCTCTATGTGACAGTTTTCAAGTGTTCTACCTCTGTTCCAGTAAGAGCTGTAGATCCAGGAGAACTCCCAAATTCTAACTCTACTTCTTTAGGGTTAACAAGATCAACAAAGAATTCACTAAGAATTCTTTAATGCTAGAATTAGGAGTAAAATCTTGGAAACTGTAAGAAAATGCAAGATGAATTTCCCATCTTCATTTATTTATAAAATTAAGGCAGAGATTTTCAGAAGATTTTGAACCATTTCTTCCCAGGTTCCTTCTCATCTCCCAACTTCCCTATAATTTCTCAGAAGGGTGAGAGCAGTCCCACCCAGAGATAACATGGAAGCCACGAGAGAACCTGAAGATTTCTCGACAATCCCATTAATGGAATTCAATTACCAGTTGTTTTTTTCTACCTGATCCCCTAAAAGAACCAAGACCAATAAGGTATTTGTTTGAGCTGACACTAAGCATAAATTGAGAGAAATGAAAGCTTATTAACATTTGAAATTATTATTATTAACATTTGAAAAGCAGAGCTAATTCTATACACTAATTTTACTTTTCAGTATGATAGAATAGAATTTTTTCATTATAGACGCTATAGACAAAAGCAATTGAAAATAATGATAACTGAAATATTTAGTATATTTTAACCAAGAACATTTATTTACATGCTTGTCTGACCTTTTCAAACTCAAAATTAGGTATAGCAGTTGACTATAATGATTAAGAATATGAAGACAGCTGCTGTTTTGGAGTTTTTCATCTAAGGTTAGATCACTGTCCTTGTACAAATATAAATGAGCATTTGCAAATAAGCTGTCATACAATAATTCTTTTTTTAGCATTTCAGGTTTACTTGCTTGAAAGTTCATCTACTTTATAGGAATATTTGTGAAGAATCTCAGCAGATTTACTTTAAAAGGGAAGAAATATGTAAAGCAGCAGGAACTGGATGATTGTAATTTCAAGTCCAAGGTTAAAGGACAAAATGTAGAGTAACCTGCAAAACACCAGAGTCTGGTTTTCAGTTTTTTGGGCTAATAATATGCTGCTACATTTATATTAAATCTTTTTTACATAGTAAATAGAATTTTTATTTGTCATTGTACAAACAGATATGAGTTACAAAAGGAATAAAAACCTCAATATTGGCAGATAAGAATGTTTGTGTCTATAAGCAGAAATATTACTTCTACAAATTAGAAATTATAATATTACAAAAAAGGTTTATTATAGTGCTATAAATGTGAGATATATAAATATGTTTTAATAGTCAAATAATTATATTCAAAACCATGAGGATGGGAGAAAGGATAAACTTGTATAATCTCAGCATCAAACAAATATTCCTTTATTTTACAGTAATTATACAATTTTATGGATTTATTTTCAGATTATCTAAATCCTCTGAATTCAAATAAATATTTGCACAAAATACATATAAGATTGCAATTTTATAGTACAATTCTATAGATATATAACTGAAAACAAGCTTCAGCACCATAACAGGATTTTGTACAAAGTAAATTTATATGAAACTGTAGCCAAACATATGATGATGGTGCATTTTGTATGATTCATACATTTGAATTTCTAGAGGAAATTTAGAACTTATTTTAGAGTTATTCTTTATGAATTTCTTACTAAAAATATTTGTGCCTCTCTGGCCAGTTCCATAATAGTGATAGCATCTTATAGTAAGCCTTAGATGCTGCATCACCATTGAAGAAATGATTTATACCATTTTAGAAATAACATTAGATGTTATAAATTACTTTTCAAATATGCATCTCATTGTGGATCTTGGAAGTGGAGCCCACAAGAATATCAGATTTGAAATCTTGTAAGTTACTACATTAGCAAGAGAATATATATAAATTTTAATACATGAAAAATTATTGGGTAGATATTAATTCAGGAAATAAATCCATACCCTGGATTTACTGTATACTGTATACTGTAAATATACTGTTAATATACTGTAGAAATGGGTCTACGACAACTTGCCATGGCCAACTTGCTGCAGCCAACTGGCTTCAGCCAACTCCTGATTTCATCATCTAAACATCACTTTTGTTACCATGACTGAAAAAGAAGGGAAAGAAATGGTGTTCAGAACCTTAGTTTGAGCTTTTCAAGTCCATTAAGCAAATATTCTTGCCACTGACCTCTTTTTTTCTCCTAAAGGAGAGGCTGATTTTTAGATGACATAAGTTGACATCTTGCCAGGCCTCAAAATGTCTCCACACCTTTAACAGGTATTACAGAGTTCTACTCTCAACATATCTATAAATATAAATAAGTCTACATCACCTTATTTTAATAGTCCAGTGAAATAAAAGTTTTGTAAATTCAAGAAAATCACAAAATTAGGCAATTTTTACTTTGCAGCATATATTTAAACCCGGTTTAACATTTTTGTTAATGTCTTAACATTTATCAGAGGCACATAATTTAATAACATCTTAGATAAATAAATCATAATATTAGTATAAATATAATAATATTAAAGAAATAAATTGAACAGCATGGTGATGAAACTCTATATTCATGAGAAATACTGTGTGATAACATTAGTAAGATTACCTTGCTACCAGATATAATAATTACAGTTTTCTTTCAAAGTATACAGTCAACAGATTTTTCTCCATGTAATGTAACTCAAAAAGTTGTTAGGAATATAATTATGGTGGAAAACAGCTATATGTGTCACCCAGATCTACTTTGGCAACTGATAGGTGAAAGATTATTTTTAAAAAAGATAAACACAAGTGAAAATGTACAAACTCATTATGGGAATTATGATGATGATTACAAGAGGAAAAGACATATACCCTTCCAGTCAACTTCACACTGTGAGATTTTATATTCATTTATATAATTTCTTTCATATATGACAGTGAAAAATGCAAAACCAGATTTCTATTGGAGCTTTGGCCATTTTTGGTATTATTAAAAATTTAAGATAAAGTCAAATAGTACAAACCATGGTTTTATTTTTATGAATTTATATATAACCCGATAAGATACAGAATTACATTGTCCTACATGTTTTTAAAAAACAAGCTATTTTTTTAAATCAGTTTTAAGTTTCTAGTGCCCTCTAAAGGGCAGTTCAAAAAACAGATTCACTCACAAATCTTGGTACATGTAGGTACGTAATTGAGAAGGTGATCCATTATGCAAAAATCTATGGTAGAAGTACCTTAGCAATAGAGTAATACTTTTTGGGCAGATCAACTAAAATATCAGAATCACGTAAACAAATTTTTGAAACACCTGGAATTCTCTGTCCCATTGGATGCAGCAAGCCTAGTCCCAATTACAATTGTGATTACTAGATACTTACAAAATCATGTACAACTGAATATGAGTGTGTACTTTCACACTAGCAATGTAACTCTACAATGCAAATAAATATAAATCAATAAATAACTTAGAAAGTTACAGCTACATAAACAGATACATTTCCAAAACATGTACCTAAAGTGTACATTTCCAAAAACATGTAGCTTCCTATCAAATCATGGTCCCCTTTCTAGTTCATTGTTCCTTTTCCTCTTTTAAAAAAAAATCCTGTAGCTGGGTTTATCTTATTCTTCTGTTGTTGTTTCTCACTTTGTATCTTGCTGAGTTCCCAATGCCATTAACAGAAAACCTCACTGAAGGTTGTGTCCTTTCAATGTTTCATCCAGGAGCACCAATTGTTGCCTCCAGTAGCTGTTAAGGAGAGACACAAAAGGGGTTCTGTAATCTGCATGTATGCCCTCCACACAACATACAGTATGCAGAAGGCTCTTCTTACAGCATTGGAATTGTTAGATATGGCCACTAAGCAAAGCCACATGGCCACTTTTTCTTTGCCCTTGAAAGATTTCCTTATTGCAGGCCTTAAATTACATATTCTCTGGGCTTCCCTTGAAGTAATTCCATTGTCATCTTCTTTGTAATGAAAGATAATTGTTATTTGTTTCTATATGTCAAATCCACATTCTGATCTCCAGTGGATAAGTCTCAAAAAACAATGCTGTGGACTCTAAACTTAAAAATACATTGTTATTTTATAACAATTTAGTCCTAAATTCTCAATATGGCACCCAGACGTACACAAGCATCCACAGAATATTTCCTTTCATCATATTCTTGCTTGGAGACAGATGGTATTTGTTGCAGATATTCCACAGCACCATTGTTGCTACTTTGTCATACTGATATTTGTAGTCAGTCTGTGTGATCTTACAACAGTATACCAAGTGCATCATTGTCTCTTCAGTTTTTTTTTTTTTTTGTAGAGGCAGCATTTGGACCATATACATTTTCTTTAAAGAGAAATATGATGACAAGCTGCCACCTATAGCATGGTTTGGAAATGCAGTAATACAGTATGTCTACTATTCCCCAAAGATTGGCAGAAGTAATGAGAGTCAGTTGGGTATAGCTAAAAAAAAAGCCCAGCCTCCTTAAAAACAGAGCCCATACAAGAACGTGAGAAGAGCGCCTGCTTGTGAAATAGCATGAGGATGCCTATTAAGTCAGACAACATAATCGAGGGGTCGATTCTCTGTGGCCTCATGTGACACACACAAAGATGGAGAACTGTGGCAATAGGGTGGTATATATTTACATAATGGTACATTGTGTGAAACAGAAATATTTTACGTACCATAACATTTCCTGGGTTTGGTACCTAAACCGCATTGTTAACCTTACTCTGACCAAAAGATAGTTCTAGACTTCAAACACAAGCCAATATTAAATTCGTTTTGTCTCCAATAGCTGAGGACACCAACCATTACTTCATAACACCTTTGCTCAATCTTCTTCATCTCTTCTAACGATGAATGCTGTTTTGTTTTAGTGTTTTAACCCTAAATTATATAGTTAAATTCTATAATGCTATTCTCCTCAAAAGCACGGAGCAGTGTGTCCCATAGATAGAAGAAGCAGTCATCTTTGCCCAAGCCCATAGATAAGCTTTCTGTGGCAAAGGGCAAGCATGTCACTATAAACATTAAAGCATAGATGAGATTTATGCCTTTACTAGATCACAGCCCAGATTTACCAGTATGAAATAAACTGTCACCAAATCCAGCAAGATGCATAATGGTCCTTAAAGTGAGAACTATGAATGCTCTAAATAGTCTTTCAGCACTTTCTCCTCTTAAGAAATGCTCATTAGCGAAGCACTCTGCGGTAACACATAATCTTCTCTTTTAATGTTCTCCAAATGATCTCCATGAGTAGATCCTTTCTAAGAGCCTATTTCATGTAGACTAAAGAAAGTCCCCTCTCGTGAGCAGTAGCTGTGATGCTTCTTAAGGCTGTTTCAGAGAAGCTCCTATATTTTTGCAAGTTCCACAATTTATGCAGGAGATAGTAATCCTGCTACAAAGAGGGTGCAAGAATACCTCATGTCTCCATTGCTGAAATTAAGCACTATTCTTTTTCATAGTAAAGATTTGTAAATTTCGTATAATCTCAGTTATTGACAGAAGACTGAAAAACATGCACCCTTGTGGAAAGAATGTGTGTTTCTGTTGTATGAGAGAAAGTTATTCATCTTAGCAGGTCTAACAGGATGAAAGTTCCAGTTAAGTTAATTTACCACAAGATGTCATCACAGCCAAATTAAAGGGAATTCAAGAAGCTAGAATTATTATTTAAAAACTGCTGTGTGCTGGCCTGATACATACATGACACGTATATCTAGAATTAAAATTATTTATACCAAAAACACAAACCCTCTGATAAATTGATTAGAATTCAGCTAAAACCAATGCAAATAAAACTAAAATTCTAGATTCTATCGTTATGTGGTTACTTTTGTTTATAAAAAGCATGTTTCAGAAAACTATTAAATTACTTAAAACTGTAAATTTATTTTTTTCTTAACAGTTTTACAACTCAGAGTTATATAGAGAAAAGCACTATCATCAGCACAAGTTCATCTCCACAGACAAATATAGTATACTACACTTCTGAGGAAGTAATCAGAAACATCTTTATTATCCAATTCCAAAACAGATCTCAACCTTTCTGATGCTTCTATTAAAATTATTTCAAATTCAGCTTGATTCCTAGTGATTTAATGGATTTATCCAAGTAGTTTTCTTGACAACAGGATGGAAAAGATACAGGATAGCTTCCTTTTGCCTTTTTCCAGGATATTTTTCAATTTTCAGGCTGAAACTGAAATATTCAGGTATTTTTTGGGTATTCATGAGCCCACTTAGATATCTCTGCCATTGGAGAGGAAGCAGGTGTGAACACAGAGAACTTGTTTCATTTGTCATTTGCTGTTGGTGAGTATTCTGTTTTTAAATACTTTTTTATTGTTTTTTAGGATGATAGGGGACATTCTAACTCTTCTCATTTATCATTGTCTCCAATACAAGAGACTGTTGGAAAGGAACTAAATAAAAAAGTTTCAGAACCTTCTTTATCTATTCATCGTCAATACACTTTTAAAAAAAACTGAATAGAATGGCAAAATGTCATTTTGCAGGAGAAACCATAAAAAGAAAGATAAAATTCAAAAATGGGCTGAATCGAGGCAACAGCAGCTCAGTGTGTTACTAACTATTCTGTGCCCTTGGCCTTCTTCCCCTCTGGTCATGTGACCTAGAGAGGGACTATCACTTTGTGCTGTGTTTCCCAACACACACATAAACACCACAGATGCAATTCACGAGGAAAGTAGAATCCCACAGAGGCAACAAATATGTGCTCATCCCAATCAGTCTCAAGAAAGTGTATTGGGCTCAGAGGCATACATAGGCACATCAGATCCTATCACTTTATTATAGTGATAAAAATCACTATAGTTTGGCCTTTAGTCAGATTTGAGATGTATTTTGCCATTTCTAGACTTGATTATTCCATGTGGTGCTACTTTTTAGGATGTTTCTCAAGTACATACTGCTTTATGTTAACACATCCAGGAAGTAATGAATATGTAAAATCAATATATCAAACGTGATTCAAAATGCAGCTTCTTGCCTTAAATTTTATTCAGAGCCTGGGATCTACCCATCTCAGAGACTCATATAACTAACATTTTGAATTTTGAATTTAGGGACTGTGTGTGAAATGAATCACTGTGCTTTCTTTTCTGCTATGAAAATAAACCCCAGTTCAATGCAAAATGTGAACCCAATCTGAACTTTCCACCACCAGGATATAGATAGTTCTAATCATCTACATAGAACTTACTTTGTCATCGCTTGATAATGAAGTAAGAACATTCAGCAACAAGATTTTTGTGCCAATTGTCCTAAGACTCTGGATTATCTCTTTCCCAGTATACAAAGGACAGCACTGGATTTCACAGTGATTACTGGGTTTCCTGGTGGATCTTGGACCTTGCCCTGTTGTCACTTTGGGAGCTAGGAGAACAGGACAGATAATGAGGCAGAAATATACCTGCTATAAATAGTGTTTGACTGTGTGAGGTGACTTTTTAATCTATAATTGCTCGGGAAAGCGACAAACCTCTTATCTATATGTACTGCATGAAGAAACCTCGTAAGAAGTAATAGATATAAGGTTCGTGTAATCTTCTGATAAATCTCTGGGATTTCTGCTGTAAATCAGATAAGAGTTTCCAATTTCCAAAGCAGCAAGAAAACAACTCTCTCTTGTCTTAATTATACTGCTGAAATGGAAAAAAAGTAAGTAAGCAGTTGGTAAGCAGTTGCAGTTTTAATTTTTGGAGTTAGAATTATTTAATTCTAAGCGTATATTCCCCCCAGCTCATTTGGGTGGTATTTGTGGGAAAGGTTAGCTAAGAATAACAGGAGTGTATGCCAAGAATATAAACTCCCAGTAGACTCACACCAAAGCATGAAGATCATTCCAGCTGCCCAGAGAAAGCAAGCAGGTACATATAGTATATTGGACAGTGACTGTGGTAATTGTACAATTAGTGTGAGAGGATGCATTGATAAACCTCTCCTGTATGGCTAGTCTAGTGATTGTTGACTGTAATGCCAGATTACATCAACAATCATGCTATAAATCAACAATCATGCTACAAATCACATACAAAACAAAGAAGGAAAGGTATTGCTTTCATAGTCTGAAAAGACAGGAATGACAGACGTAAGAACAACGCAGGCTATGACTGAATAATATCGTTTAGAGACTACAGGTGGACATGCCCTTAATTTGAAAGTTAGGCAAATCTGTGCTTCACCCACTGATACAGAAAAGGTGGTTGACAAGTTTCATAGCCAAGTTCAATCTGAAATTTACAGAACCTGCAAATAAGATATGTTGCTTGTAGCTGAAGTGTTGAAGTTGGAAATAGTAAGGACAAGGACTATTGGACTGCATGGCTAGGAAATGTCAATTGTACTTTTGGTTTCTGAACTAGCTAGCGTACTAGTATATGCTTACTTTTATTTGAATATAGAAGCTTATTGGGAGTGTACTAGGTGCAAACTAGAAAATAGCCACCATAATTTTCAACAGCAGTAATATGAAATATATGTAGCTGTGTTTGTCCAATATTGCCTTATTTTCTGATCATACCTTTCTTTACAAGTCAGTTAGGTCCATTTATCCTTTGAAATTGGTCCCAGTCATAGCAGCTCACATAATGCCTCCAGTTTATTCTTTATACCACTGCTCTAATAAAAGGAAACTCATCAAGAGTTTTTTGTCAACAGGGACAGTCATTTCCAGTTTGTGAATTACCTAGCTTCCCGCTAGCTTTCAGAACAAGTATTACACAACATATCTTAAAGCTATTGGTTGCCAGAGAGGAAAAAACAAAACACAGGATGGGGCGTCTGCACAAATATGTATTCTGTGCAGAAAAGGAGAGGATTAACTTTGCTAAATCTATGTGGTCCACAGTCTGATTTGTTATTGTGCCATTTTATAAATATCAAGCATGAAAAATGTTACAGATAGTCCTTGAGTAACAATTGCAATGGAGCTTGGCCATCACAATCATAATTCATGATGGTTGTAAATCAAGTCGTCCATGTGACCATCTGATTTGACCTTTTTTGTGGTGGTCATTAAGCAAGCCAGTGATTTCCTATGAGCCACTTTTGTTAAAAACTGAAAGTAAATGCCAGCAAAATTATCATTAAACAAGATCACATGACTGTGGAACACTGCAAATGGCAACAAGTGGGTAAACACTTCAAGTGTGATCATGCAAGGGGAGGGTAATCAGAATAAGTCTAGTTCATAAGAATGCTCAGGGAGGTTCATCATAACTTTGAAAGTGACCTATCATAAGTCAAGAACTGCCTATATTGTGAATTTTAGAGAAATCTCTCCTTACTGGTTGAAGCCTTGTTTATTTAAAACAGAAATATTAGATGTAGCAGAACATTTATCAAGAAAAACCACCTATGGAATCAATAATTAACCACTCTTTAAATTCCAGTAATTGAAAACAATTGAATACATTTAAAAACAGATCAATAACACTTTATGCACTGCTTGTTTAAAATGTATCTTAGGAAGCATTTAGTCATCCCACAGAACCTCAAGAAGAAATTCC
Source organism: Myanophis thanlyinensis (assembly GCA_017656035.1). Classification (NCBI taxonomy): domain Eukaryota; kingdom Metazoa; phylum Chordata; class Lepidosauria; order Squamata; family Homalopsidae; genus Myanophis; species Myanophis thanlyinensis. The sequence continues at coordinate 10,371 of JAEANM010020681.1, forward strand.
TGGGGAAAAATCCCTTGAGTTTCAGTTATTTCTAATATGGTTATCATCCTAAAAGGCATTTACCATATCATTTCAGAGAAATTGAGAATTTGAGAACTTATCCTTGAGGAAAGGCATTTTGCACTTGAGAATAACCTCAATGGAAACCAGAGCTATTACTAGAGCTGGCTGCTTTGATATCCCTGGCAGCAGTCCACACGTAGAAGCTAATCAAACTGAAAATTAAATCATAGTTTGACACTGGCAACACTATCTCAACACTGAAAACAGACTATTGGTTTGCCAGAGCAGCCACCTGGCATATAAATCTCTGATTCTCAACACTGCTGCCACTTTCTGTCTGAACCCATAGTATCTGCTGCTTAAGTGGATAATTCACTCTCCCAAATGACAAGGCTGGTCTTGCAGACTATAAGCTGCTTTAGAAATCCCCTGCCTTCGTAAAGAAACTATGTTAAACAAGCAGGAAGACGCAATAGAGAAACAATCTGCACCAGGCACAGCATTTATTCACTGGTATCAACACTTGGTCGATATGAACAGAAAAAAGGTTCGCTAACACACAGTCTTGCATCATAACTGAATTCCCAAAGAACCTGCTAAGTCTTCCTCACTGACTCATTACCAATTAATGTTTAAGACACACTTTGGTGACTGAGTAGTTTCCAAAGGGGTGAAGGAAGTTTTAAAAGTGAGAAAAGGTAAGGTCTTTCCAGGAAAGTAATATTAATTTTGTGTAGTCATGGAATCCTGATGTTTCACAAAAGTATTGTTAGTTCTTTAACATTAATAGTTTATCATGAACTCTTATATCAAAACTAATTATTAGATATATTTTGTACATTTTAAGGTACATTTGAAGTGAACATGGCCTAATACACATATAAACATACATACCAGGGGTGGAATTTGACCAGTTTTGGTACTGGTTCAGTGCACGCGCATGCGTGCCAAACACGCTGCAGCATGGCTCTTTAAAGTGCTTTTAGAGGCTCCAGAGGCAGTGGGGATCATTAGGAAGGCTCCGTAGACTCTCCAAATAGCTGATTCAGTTAAGTAAGAAACAAAAGGAAGCTTGTATAAGGAAGGATAAGGGCAGGGGGTGGGTGGAGCCAATTTCAAATCTCTACTACCAGTTCGGACAATGTGGTGCGATCCAGCTGAATTTCATCACCACCATTTCACCATGTATGATACATACATACATACATACATACATACTATATATATACTATTATTACTACTAATACTACCTGTACTATTAATGAAGGGGATGGCAGTAACATTCTACTTTCAGGTGTTGGCTACACATCCACTTGTACTTCTAGGTCTTTTTGAGTCTGGGGTATAATGTGTAGTTGTTGTATCTCAAGAAGTAAGAGCAGTGTCTTCTTCACTACATTGAATTGTGGTAAATATTTTTCAGTTAATGTGGATGCAGGTCTTCTTTCCACCCATAGTTCCCTCATACACTTCATAAAATGTCACTCATTAGATTTATTGTTGTGTTAACATCCCATTAATCTGGATGATGCTATATATCTGGATCCACTCCAATCGGGTTTCAGGCCTGGTTTCAGCACGGAGACGGCTCTGGTCGCGTTGGTTGATGATCTCTGGAGGGCACGGGACAGGGGTTGCTCCTCTGTCCTGGTCCTATTAGATCTCTCA
>JAEANM010020682.1:0-12041 GCA_017656035.1 Myanophis thanlyinensis
TATTCTATTCTTAGCAAAATGCCTTGTCTGATCTAGGCAGAATACTGTTATTTTATGGTGTAGTCAGGCAAATGTATGTCTATGGCAGTAGGTGAGGTTTTTAAACCATGGTTTCAGGAATAAATGCACATGGAAGGGTTAATAGATTGTAACAAGAATATCAGGGCTGGATGGAAGCAGCCTGGGAGCTGCACCATTCCAAACCAACGGCTGTCCAGCCTCTTCTGGAAAACGTCCAGTGACAGAACACCCACAACCTCCAGAGGCAAATCGTTCCTCCGATTAATTGTCCTCACTATTAAGAAGTTCCTCCTTAGTTCTAAGTTGTTTCTCTCCTTGATTAGTTTCCATCCGTTGCTTCTTGTCCCGTTTTCAGGTGCTTTGGAGAAGAGGTTGGAACCACCACCCCCCGCTAAGTGATAAACCATGGTTTGAAATCCGAGGGCTTGGATTAACACGCCGAGACCAAGGAAATGACATTATGGCTGAGGGCGATGAGCAAATCCAGTCTTAAACACCCAATCCCAATTTCCAAAGGAATTTTAATCTTTAATATACCACCGATTAACAGGCCCCCAAAGAGTCACAGAAATGCTGCCCATTGATGGGATGGCTTTTATAATACAGACCCTCCCTTGCCACAAGCCAGGCAAACTTAGAACCGAGTTATAAGCAGAAATTCTGGTAAACTGGGATTAAGGGCGGTTATACTCACACTAGAAAGGAGATGCTTCAGGTGACCGTTAAGCCAAAAGCCAACCACGGCGCTCAGCTGGACCAAAGCATTCAGTCCCCTTCGAAATACTTCATCGTCCGAGTGGGCCTTTTGGAAGTGGAATAAACAGAAGAAACGACACACGTTTCACCGGGTTTAAGAATCACTGGCTAAAAAAGCAGAGCTGTGAGCTGTATAAGCAGCCAATGATAATAATAAAAGAACAACAACCACCCGTATCAACCATCAGTGCCAGTCAATAGTGACATTTTTAAATGTTCAGGTTTAATGAATAAAGTGTATTATAATAATAATAATGATGATGATGATGGTGATGATGATGGAGGATCCAGAAAAGAAGGCCCAGGACAAAATTGCAACACTCTGATGTAATTGAAAATCCATTCATTGTTAATGTGACAACAATCCTCTTAAGTTGTGTCAGATAAAAACATTGCACTGGCTGGTCCTTTGGAGCCCCTTCATTCTGGGGGCTGCATTGCAGAAGGCTGGGTGCCCCACAAAGACCTGGGGAGGCCCAAACTTCTGCGCCCCCCTCTTCTAAGTCAAAGGCCTTTTGACTGTACTAAACAGCATTTACCAAACAATTCGTTTTAAAGTTTCTCTTCCAGAAGACTGGAACCATTTAAACAGTACAAAGTGTAAAGAAAGATACATATAAGGTAACCTTTACTGCCACTTTTTACTGTGAGCACCCTGGCCCACATTAACCATGAAAGAAAGAAAGAAAGTACATATCTACTCATACCCATATATAACACACAGAGACGTGTGCCACATACATACATACATACATACATTGTCAAGAAAGGTGTCAAACTGGGGCAACACTCACTTAACAACAGAAACCTTGAGCTCAACTGCGGTCGTACATTGAGGACCAAAGCGTAATATGAAGAGAATAACTAACGGGGTATCTGGGGGTAAAAAAGTGCTAGTTTTTTGGGAGTTGTTGAAAACTACTACATCGCAAACATTGTCTTCTTTCTCAGGAAGAAAACTGCAATGCTCCTAGGTGGCAGTGAGCTCTGGGATGTTGGCAGGGGCATAATAATTTAAACGGACTTATTAAAGGAGTTGTCACAAATAAAACCTGCCATAACCCAACCTGAAATGGTTTAGGAAAAACCATCCACCAAATCTGCTGTTTAATTACAAAATCTACGAAAAACCACCTAAGCTGATGGTCCCTGCAGGCACCAGCTCTTCCCCTGGGAATCTTTGGTCAAACTTCAGCCCACCTTTCTCAGAAGGTACCCAGGAGGCATTAAGCAAAAAAATAAAAATAAATAGCAATGTGATATATGGAGGCAGAAGCTTTCAGTTGGGAGATAGCTGGAAATGTTTTGGGTCCTCTTTTAATGACATTTTTAACCTCTACCTTGGTGCTTCCTGGAAGGACTTTTTTCCCCAGAACGGGCTGGAAAAACAGGGGGTCAAACTCAACCTCTGAAAATGATGGAACTGGGGCCTAAGGTCCAGCATCTGAAGCAAGGGGTTTGTTTGTTTCTCCGCACACCGTGGAAGGAAGACGTGTGGATGTGTGAACTCCCAGGATTCCCTGGAATCAGAGTTGATCCCAAAGGTGTAATAAGAGCAAATTCCTATGGATCAACGTTTTGTCGGAGACATCTCAGAAGATGCCACGATGACATCCGGAGAGAGAGAAAAAAAACAGATCATCCAATGTGTCCGCCCTGTTTTGGCGTTCTAGACCCCCTTGAGGCCAAGCCAAGGAGACCCCCACTCCCCTCTTCCCTGTCTTCATCCAATGACGTATTCTGCCTTTTGGGGGGGATTTAGAAGCAGGATGCATGGCATCTGAAAGTGGAAACGACCGGCGTAATTGTGTTCTCCAACAACCAGAGAGAGAGAGAGAGAGAGAGAGAGACCTACCAATGCACCTTTTAAGACCGGGACGAGCCGAGGAAGCAACGGGAGGGTTTTCTGAGCAGCGCCGTCCACCGAGAGCAATTCTTTGAAACCCTCCTGGGAGATGAAGGTATAGGGGTGCCTGGTCTCTTTCAGCCCCTGCCAAAGAGTCACACATACACACAAGGCACAATATCAACCCACGGCTCCCCTTCCCCTCTGAAATGCCCAAGGAAATGCCCCCAGGAGAATTGAAAGAGCTTTCTTCCATCTCAAATGAATGTCTGCCCCCTGCTGGCTCTATCTGGCATTGCAATGTTCAAAAGGTAAAAGTCTGCCTTTACAGAAGTAGCCAGGTGGTTTTCCTTTCCTTTCCTTTTTTTTTTTAAAAGAAAATCCTGTGTATTCTCACAGGATTTAGTTTCTGACTCTCTCTCCCCCCCCCCCCCCAGACATTTCAAAGTAGTGTAATCGGTGCTAGTTGCATGCCTTGATAATAAGTATTGCTCTGAGAACGAAAATGCCCCTTCTGAGCATTTGAGATTTTTCATCTCCAATCCGATTCACGGTCTGGGACTGGTTAAAAACTTAACAGTTCAAGTCTTAACCAAGGACCTCAGAACTGTTAAGGTAATGTGGAAAAACGAAGACATCCCTACAGATGAAAATGTAATTTAAAAAAAATTAGAATGTGCAGAAATGGATAGATTTAACACTCAAAATTAAGGAGAAGGAAGAAACTTGGTAGGTTTTAACAGGGGACTTGTTTTAGTTCTAAATACGGCCTTGGCTGAACTATAAATTATTTTTCCCCAACCCAAATGTACAACTTTCAAGGTACAATTTAACAAAAACCCTAAGAAGAAAGGTTAGAAACAATTTTCATTTTTCTGGGTTATTTTTTTTTAAACGAGGGTTGTAAATACATCGCTTTTAAGAAAATTCCAGTTCCCCCTTGTCCTTTCAACCGAGTCCACAAGAAAATACAAACTGTAGGAATTCTCTCCCAAACTTAAAAAGCTGATATTCCCCCCCCCCTCAAAAAAAAAAAAAAAGGATTTACCTCTGCTAAATTAATAAGAAGAGGGTCGAACTGCAGAGTTGCAGGATGACTGTCCCATTGCAATTTGTGCCTTATGGAGCCATGGACTAATCTGAAATAAAACAAAGCATTGGAAATATAAATAACAGGCAGTTGCCACTGATACCAAAGCGCGCGCGCACACACACACACATGCAGAGAGAGAGAGAGAGAGAGAGAGAGAGAAAGTGTTTCTTTCTATATTTTTCACAATGTCAAACTTTCTAAAATACCTTTTACAAAACTAGCACATTTTATTTTCGCAAAATCATACAAATATATCCTGTTGTGTAGGCTCTCAATCAATGCCATTAACATCCCGAGGACTATTGAAAAAGGATGGTCTTAAGTGCCTGTCAAAATGTTAGAAAAAAACCAGCGTATTGCAAACTACAGGGGCTCCCTCTTCAAAGCCCTGCACGCCAGGCCATATACACCTGGACTTTTCACCAATTCAACTCTGCATTCAAACATTTAGCTCAATGTTTCGCCGACTCAGCCTGGGCGGACTGAGTGTTGAAGAAGACACTCTTAAATCCATAAAGTCTTACCAATTGCAGAAAGCAGAAATAACCACTTTTGAGGCATGGGGTAGTAACAAACTTGTAATAATTGTTTTCTGGTTCTAAGAGTGGTAAACGTTCGTTCTGTGTTTACATAACAATTCAGTCTGGCCTACCAACTGATTTCTACCGTACTTGCTTCAGTTCTTACAACTTCACAAATAGAAGGATCTTTTTTTTTCCTTTATTAAGTATAGTGATTTAAAAAAAAAACTTACAATCTTTCACCGCTATCAGTCAGGGAAAAAACTACCCAACTTCTAGCAATGTATTAAATGCAATCATTTTAAGATGAAAACTCATAGAATACTCAAACAAGAATATCCTATTTGGCAAATGACATTGGACATGTACATGTTTTTCTTTTCATACACATGAAAGGTAATTTTGTCTTTTTCAGTAAATTTAATCACTCCAAATAGAAATAAGAAATCAAGCAGTCTTTCTAAAAGGGACCTAAACTGATATTTTCAAGTCTGAAAGGAAAAATCACAAGTGCAGTATGTGAGTTTTATGGACTGAAGCAAAGATGTAACAACTACTTTAAAATGTGTACCATTCTGAAGCAGCCCCAAGAAATAATGTGAATACAGCAGCACTGAATTCAGCCACCAGCGAAACTAAAAGAGCTTTTAAAAAAATGTTTTATTTGGGGAAAAATGTTTAAGCAATATGCATTCCCACAAACAAGTAAAAAATATTTTTCTTAGTCATGTTAGTTTGGATTATTGCTCTTTTAATCTAAATGTAGTACAATTCAAAGCCCAATTTATTCCCAGGTAAATAAATGAAAGACTGCTTTCCTAGAAAGTGGAAAGCGCTTTAAAATGTTAATATGAAAACGATACTGTTTTGGTTCAACATTTGGTGCTTCCATAAATGTAATCTGCTCACCCAGGTCCCCATTTATTACCTGCAAGGGATGCCCCCTTTTGAATAAATGGCCGCAAAGGCAGAAGGTACTCTTGACTGAATATTGAACTAGAAAAAAAAGAAATAATAATATGGTCAGCATATTATTATTCTAACAGATATACCCCAGCAAGACACAGCTTTTCTAAATCCTACTGAATTTAAATCCTTCCAATGGCACTTGAAGGTGCTTCAATTTTACAGTAGATATATGTTATATTTTAAGGATATATTATTATAAAACAGAAACATAAAATGTATATTCAGAATGAAGATTAAAATCAGAAAGAATGCACAGGCCAAAACACTTTCAGCTGACGAAAGATTATGTGAACACAAAGAGGAAAAAACTTTACCAGTTGGAGTTTACATTAATAAGATAATATATATCTTGCTAATGTTAATATACATGATGCAAACCAGAGTTAACTTTTTGCTAAGACGGCTTAGAGCCAGGAAAGCAGCCAGCTGCCAACCCCACATTCCAAGGTTGGATGGTTTTTAACATGACTAGAGAAAGCAGATGTGGGAAGCTTCCTGTTTCTACAAGGGACGGTGATTATCCACCAATTCTGGAAGTTCTTCCACTTTGTTCCCAGAAGGCAGGACTAAAAGATTTAAAAGAATCTTCCCACCGGAAAGAGCATGTTCTCCCTTCCAGTTATGGCATCGGAATGTGATAAGAAGGTTGGAAAGAATTCAAAAGGGGAAAAAAGAAACCTAGAAAAATAAAATACACAGGAGTGAATGAAATACTGCTTTTCTGTAGGGTAAAGATTGTGCTTTCAAGATAAGCTGTCCATGCTCCATAGAAGAAGAGGACCTTCTAAAGAAAGTCAATTGTTGCACTGTCCTAATGAAGGATGAGACTATCATGAACGCCTCTAATAAAGGATGACACAGAAGCTCATGCAGGCATTTTACAAGGACCCCAAAATAATGGAAACATAGACCGGGATCCATCTCAATGAAATAACTATGGGAACCTTATCTCATAAGGTTGGCTGATGGAGAGAATAAAATATACGGCACAGGAGATTTATTGTCCTTTAATTATATATTTTTTTTCTATAGGCAGACATCTATTTTATGCAAAACCTTCTCCGGTGTTTTAGAACAAAATAGTGAGCTAAGTATCGCTCCTTATCAAATTGAGATTTAAAAAAATGAAAAGGCAGCAAATGAACATATATAAATGAAATATACTTTAAAAATATATAAAAATAGGCACATAGTTCTGAAAGCAAAATAAAGAAAGAGACTGAAAAATAATCTGTGTACTATTAAGAGGGGGAAAATACAATAAACTAGAAATAACAGGGAATCTTTCAGCCAAGATAAAAAGAACTGATAATACAAAGGGATTTATTAAATCTTTAAGCTTCCTATACTTCTAAAAATCCTGCATGCATGAAATGGGGAATTTTCTGTCTCTTGGAGCATTTATTTGGATTTATCTGGAGATTGCTAAAAACATTATCATGTTTAATCCCGGTCAGTTTAAGAAAGGCTCCTCTTCAAAGTGCATTTAGCAATCATTGTTGGGTTCCACTGTAGGAAAAACTAATCACGCTCTCCGATTCTAAAGTCAGCTTTGGGGTGGGATAAAGCCATTTCACATTTTTCCAGGGCTGAGGAGGTAGCCAGGCTAAAGAGATAGGAGAGTCAGAATCTCTGTCAGTTGCAGAAGAGGCTACTAAACCCAAACACCAGAGAGACCATAGAAAAGCTTCTGAAAGGAATTAACAGGAATCAAGCGAAGGGCCAAAGAGCCTTAGACCACTCCAATTCTCAACCAGATCTGGAAAGCGTTTGTCGTTGTTGTTGTTGTCCTTGCAGTCAATTTCAGCAGAAGACATCCCATCTCGTCATTAGAACTGGAACCTCCTGGAAAGTCCCTGCCATGAAGTAGGAATTAGCAGGGACCGTCCCAAATTCAGGTGAGCAAATGAGAGAAGCAACCGAGTTTGCTGGAGGCAGGTAGCCTGGCAAGCTGATGTGACGATGATGATGATGATATTATCCATTCGGTCGTGTCCAAATCTTGGCCATTCTGTGGGTGTCAGGTGTCTCCACATCTTCCAATCTTACACAGCTTCTGATGTCAGTGTTGAGGGTGTCCTGCCATCGTGTTCTTCGGTCAGGCAATGGCTTTTTCCAGTCTGAGGATTTCACTATTATTCAGGACACATCATCATCATCATCGTCGCCCTTTAACGACCCCGTAATCCCTTGCGGAGCGGCATCTAGGCAACTGAATGGAGCTAGCAGAGTATTTTTAATGGCTGGATGCCCTTCCTGTCACCAATGCGGAGTTTTGTTCATCAGATATATATTCTCAGTGTGGCCAGACAGAGAAATATCTGCCTCTACACCTAGGATCGAACTCACAGCCTCTTGGTTGTGCGATCGCGAGAGCTCCACCTCTAGGCTACCACACCACTCCGTTTATTATTCAGGACATGATACCGGGAAAGCAACTGGGAATGGCAGCTGGACGTACATCAATCATAACCCTTGGAAAGGGTCTGGGGTAGCAGCAACGAACAAATGCAACCTCTGCTTGGCTTTGCCAGCTGGCCGGCCCTCTCCAAACACTTAAAGGCAATGGTTATTCCTCCATCTGGACCTGCTGGGAGGATAAGGACGCTAAGAAGAGCTCCGCCGGCACTGTACCCACCGGGTCGATGGTTTTGGGATTCAGCCGGTCGCTCGGCCGCGGCCGCGGCTTCAGGGCCAAAGTCTGCGATGCTGAAGGAGCCGAGCAGGTCTTCCTCTCCTGGCTCTCGCTCTTCTCTCCCGTTCCATGGCCTGGAGACGTCCTCTTCGTCACGTTGCCTGCCGAATACCAAGAAGGGGGAAAAAAAAATCAGAATTCAGGATCCTTTTTCTTACCACCACCACCCCCCAAAAAAAAAACAGAGAAAGAAAGAGAAGAAGAGAAGTGCGAGTACCACTTGCTGCTTTCCTGGTGCCTTCGGCTTCCTTGGCCCGATGCATCCCTTCCTGGGGGGAGGGGGGTGTCTTAAGGGGAGGGGGCCCTCATCCTGCTGCGTCTGCAAAGGAGAATGGGGGTCAGGGGGAGGCAGATGGCTCAGGCTTGGGGGGGTAAGGGGGTATCATTCATGGCTGCAGGCAGGGTGGGAAGAGGCGAGGGGGAGGGGAAGTTGCACACACCCCCTCCCCCCCAACGTCCAGTGAGCTAAGAGCATCAGACCACCAAGAGATCCCAGGCAGGCAGAAGGACAGTTCGGTTTAAGGATGGAGCGCCACCAGGAGATCCCACGCAACAGGCAATTCAAAGCTTAGTCTTTTGGCTAAAAAAAACGGCCTAGGCTTAGTCAATGGACAGGGCACCACCAGGAGAGCAATTTTAGCCTTCTGGCTTAAAAAAAAAAAAGAATGGCCTGGGTGTTGGTGTATGGACAGGAGACCACAAGGAGTTCCCAAGCAGAAGGCAATGGGAAGCAACTTTGACCTTCCAGCTTTAAAAAAAAATGATATAGGCTTGGTCTATGGATAGAAGACCACCAGGAGATCCTAAGGCAACAGGAAGGCGGGGATGGGACACTGGCCTCCCCAGGGATGAAATTTGGACATGGCGAAGGTTAGGGGGCCACCAGGAGACCACAGGAGCCCCCACCCCGCCCGACTGCTGTGACAGGCAAGGATAGGAAGGGATGGGGGGCCACCAGGAGATCCCAGAAGCCTCCCCTGGCTTTCCTCTCCTCCTCCTCCCCCTCCCTCGAGGGATTCCAGAGAAAGCCGTCTGCACATGGTCCGGGGGCCGGATAGGCCTGCCTGAAATACCGCGCCGGGGCTCCTGGGATGCAGCGGGTCCCGTTTCGCTCCGGCGGGGAACCGGGGAAGGGAAAAGCCTGTCGCGCAAATCGAGGTAGGCCGCGGCGGCCCGGCCGTTGCTATGGGAACTACGGAGCGGCGGCGAGGCCAAACGTCGCCCAAACACCTTTCTCCGCGTGCTTGGGACGCCGGCGCCCTCTTGCGGTGTTTGCGTCAACCTCAGCGGCGCGAGAAGAGAGGCCGGGACTTCAACTCCCAGAATTCCTCAGCGAGCCATGCCGGCTGGAGGAATTCTGGGAATTGAAGTCCAAACGTCTGAAAGTCGCCAAGGTTGAGAAACGCTGCTCTAGAGAGAACTTTCCCACGGTTGTTATTTGACAGACCGCTGAGAAGCAGAGAACTGCCTTGATTGCCTTATCCTTTTTTTCCCCCTCCCCGATGCTCCACCTTTGGCATCTTGTGTTTGCTTTTCTTGTTTCTTGATAAACCTCAGCATCTCCTGGTCCCTCCGAAAGAGCCGCCTGCAAATGGAAAAACCTGCTGCTTTGTTTTTATAGGCCGCCCACTGGAGGGGAGTGCAGTTGCGGTGCCAGCAAAACAGATTCGCGGGTCAATAGGACAAGAGAGTTCGAAACAATGATTGCTAATGAATTGCAAGTAAATTGCAAACAAATTGCAAACAAACAACGATTGCAAATAATCCTGTAAGAGCCTTACGTGGTCCAAGCTCATTTTACTCCTTTTTTTTTTCCAGAAACCAAGCACCTGCCTGTTTTATCAATTATTATTATTTTATTTATTTATTTTATTTATTTTACAAAAATTATATACCGCTCTTCTCCTGAAGGACTCGGGGCAGTGTACAGCCAATCTAAAAACCGAACATATAAAAGTTAAAATACAATGAAGAACAAATTAAATCAATGGCCAGAAACCCAATTATAAAAGTAAAAATTTAAACCATTAACCAATTAAAAATCCAGTAAATTTAATTTTAAATTTTAAATTTAAAAACCCCCGCTAAGTATTAGGCCAGACCAGCTTGTTGGAATAAATGGGTGTTTAGTGCGCGCCAGAAGGTCTGCAGGTCCGCAATGGTCCGAATCTCTGGGGGCAGTTTGTTCCACATGGAGGGTGCCCCCACAGAGAAGGCTCGTACTCTCGGGGCTGTCAGACGACAACGTCCCGACAGTGGAACCCCGAGGAGGCCTGCCCTGTGGGAACGCACCGGTCGGCGGGAGGCTGACGGTGGCAACAGGCGGTCCCGTAAGTACCTGTAATTGTGACTCCTGTCCAAGCTTCTAGCATATTCTTGGTGTCTCATATCCCTCTTATTTCTTGGTGAGTAGTTGAGTTTTGAGAGCTACCTAGAATTTGCAAGCAAGATACTCAAGCTTCTCTCATGGGATAGCTGATTACAATTTCTCCCTCTTCTAAACAAGATTCGATTTCTTGTTTATAGTGTGAGAATGTAAGACTTGGCCACATTTAGGCTACAATGCTATACTTGTTTCTCTGAATGGTGAGCATGGCTGAAATGGAACTGGTGCAGTAGGATATAAATGCAATTAAAAATAAGCCAGCAAGCAAGCCAACAAACTTCCAGAAAAGATCCGTCTCTGCAGATTTCAGTGCAATCCATTTTTGAACATCTCTCATTTAATTTAATTTCAAAACTTATACCTTATACTTATAACTTAATTTCAAAACTTTATTAAAAATTTATATACCGTCCCCTCTCCCGAAGGACTCAGGGGCGGTGTACAGCCAGTAAAAACACAGAGATAAACAGTCTAAAAACCAATTAAAATTGAATTAAATTAAGGCCTAATCGGTTAAAATAATAAAAATTTGAAAATTTAAAATTCAACAATTAAATTTAAAACCCCTAAGGTTATTAGGCCAGACCAGCTAGCTGAAAGAGATGGGTTTTTAGTGCCCACCGGAAGGCCTCGAGGTCCACAACGGTCCGAATCATATCCATTAAAGACGTAAGGTGCCCTTTCATCACATATTAAATGCCTATAATTTAGCTTGATAATACACAATTATTTTATTCTAAGAGATGATGAACGCTTACTAGCTGCAAACCCGAACACAACTTACCGTGGGGTCAGCAGCTTCAGCTAAGTCACTGAAAACGTATTTCTGTGTAAAGATGCATGCTCAGGAAACAGGGTGTAAAATTACAACTTAAATCCCTTAATTTATACAAAGGGGGGGGGGGGTGGAAATACTTAAGAGCTAAAACATTTTCTTTGTGTTTTATTTCCAAGCCCCAAGCTAACGCACAGGGATATTTACTCCAATGCTAATAAAAGAAAATTTACAGTGTGGTCCCCAGCTGCCCATTTCAAAGCCAGATCTCTCTTTAAAGTTTGTCTTATGTCAGAGAGCTTAAAGCCTGGCGAAATAAAAAGCAGGTTGGAATTAATGAATTGCACTTCTGAATCCGCTTCACGGTATCCAAAAGGCTGTGTGCTTCAAACGCAGGTCACATCACAGCGTTTCCCATCTTTCAGACAGGTCTGTCCCTGTCCAATTTAATCAGGAAACACTGACGTGCATTTCCCATGTCATTCATACGGATTTATTTATACGGAAAAATGTATGCAGCCGCCAAACGCATTCAAGGTAACTCTGGGCAGCTGATAGCAACAGAGCCTCAAATACAAAACCGAATAACCTCCCGTCCTTCTGGTGACAACTATCTGATGTCTCCCTGGGGTCCAGAATACAGAATAAGAGTGTTGGATGGGACCTTGGAGGTCTTCTAGTCCAACCCCCTGCTATACCACTTCGGATAAATCTCTTCTCAAAAACTTCCACTGTTGGGAGCATTCACAACTTCTGGAGGCAAGTCTGGATTAATTGTTCTAACCAGTGGTGGAATTCAATTTTATTTTTTTACTATCGGTTCTGTGGGTGTGGCTTGGTGGACGTGGCTGGGTGGGTCATGTGACTGGGTGGGCGGGGCAATGAAGATTAGGCTAGAAAAAAACCCCAGGATGTTTCTTTCCTGCCTTCCTTACAGGATTAACCCTGTAAAGTGGGAAAAAACAAAAGGAGATTTCTT
>JAEANM010020683.1:0-12040 GCA_017656035.1 Myanophis thanlyinensis
GCCGCCGCCCCCCCACCGCCACCGCCGCCCCACCCCCCACGACGCCGACATCGCTGACGCCCCGCCCCCATGACGCCAACGATGCCGACGCCCCGCCCCCCCAATACCACCCCCCGCATCCTCTTTTTTGGCTATCAAATATGGTCACCCTAATTGAGACAGCCTATCATTTTTTTTCCTGGGATATGCAGAAATAGGACACATATTTCTTGCTATTAATGCACAACACCAAAGTTCCTTCCTTAAACTTACAAGGCCTTTCTTGTTTTTTCCCCCTTACAACAAATGGCCCTAGATATGGGTGCACTTACACTTACGAGCTGTCTGAAGTTTTTGTAGACAAATTTCCCCCTTTCTATTGCTTTCCATATTGATCTTCTTTGGAGAGTTTATTTGAATATGCTCATTTTGTGACTTAGTACAAAATGTTCTAGTGACTGATGCTTTTCATATAGTAATATTGCTAGGTAGAGGAAGACAGAAAGGTATGCATATTTTTGTGACACAAATGTTTTCAGGACAGAGAATATGTCGGAAACCACTTTCAGTATCTTACACAGGCTCTTTATGTTTAAGAGCCTGTTTTCATTTGAAACACTGAATTACTTTTTGATTTATACATAGGAATCAAATAACAAAAGAGAGAACTGAGCTATTCTAATTGAGCCCCACAGAATCAGAAATATGGGTGGATCTAAAAAGCAACTTCCTGATGCCCAATTATAATATCTGCAGATGGTAGGCATCTAGCACAGTTGCTATGCCACTGGAATTATTTGATGGCTCTGGCTGTCTCTACCTTGAGACAGCTGGCATGGCAGGCAGCTGGTAATAAGTTTTGCATACAGGGTGGCCATGATTCAGCAGCTCCAGTTGCCACAGCGACTCCTGAGTAGAAAAAAAATCCCTCTATTAGGATAACTGCAACCTTCAAACTAAATTTATCTGTATAGAGAGAAAAGGTGAAGAAAGCATTTTGTTCTGAAATGTGGAAAATGTATCATGGAGGATGAGAAAAATCCATACGATAGTCCTCCAAGGGCTGTAATGTGTGGTACCCATTTTTACCCACCTTTGCAGGATTATTTTACGGATTTTTAGCTTGTCTTTCAGGGCATAATGATTATTTGCTCCATGTATGTACTTCCTTTATGTGGAAATTTAGCATGTCAGAAAATTTAGCTAGAACCATTATGTCTGACATGCTAATTTTCTGTAGTTTTTTTTTAAAGGGGAAGATTAATTATGATTAGCCATTCTCTTGGAAATAGTATAGGTTAGTAGTAAATGTTTCTCATCACTCTTTTAATCTGCCTCTGCTACCATTAATTTCCTCTGAGCTGTAATATGATAAATCATATGAAAATGAACAGAAAATATGTTATTATTATAATTGGAAGAAATACATCATAATACATATGCCTTATTCTGAAATCACATTAAGCAACATTTAACATAATGAGAATGAGTCATAAAGACTTGTGCACTTTTCCTACCCTTTCATTTAGGAAGATTTCAGAAACATTCACTTTTCATTTGATTTAACCATGATTTGTCATCTGACCTCATACATTTATTTGGAAGAAACGTCTTGATTAGAGGTCATCTCCTCACTGGTGAATTATAGTATCTTCATTGCATCACCAATCTTTCCCTGCAATGTTGTAATCCATGTCCTCATTGCTTTCATTTTGGCTTACCAATGGTGGCTGACAAAATTAAGTTGCTTTTATAGTATAAAGGAAAGGACTGTAATTTGTGAAGTTGGGTGAGGACCATATAGGTTGTTAAGTGAGGGCCTCATATGACCCCCATCTTCCTGACAGCTTCCTCTTTGACTTTGTTTGTGAGGAGCTGTCAGAGAATGTTAAAAATTGCAATTATATGACTCAGGAACATTTCAATGTTGTAATTGCAACCCAGGTGCCAAGCACCCAGATAACAATCATGTAACTGCAGTAAGGGATGCTGCAATAATCATAAGTATGACATCCCATCATAACTATCGTTCATTCAGTGCTATCATACACCATGCTTCCCCAAAAATCAGATGGGATCTTATTTTCTTTTGGGACCCAAAATAAGCACTAGGGCTTATTTTTGGGTTGACTTATTTCCCCCCCCCCCCATGTACAAGAACCCACTTCTTCTATTTACTTGCAATGGGACAGGAAGCTGTACAGAATCTCAGTGCCACCACCACAATGTGGGGTGGAGCTGCCCCACATGCCTTGTACCGGCTTACCTCAGGGCCTCCGCAGCCAGGCCTCCCATGCCCTGACACCTGCCTTGCTAGTGGAAGAAGTGGACCGGTGGCCACATGGGCTCCTACTGCCACCACAAGGCAGGTGTCAGGGAGTGGATAATCTGGCTGCAGGGGTCCTGAATCTGGCTGCAGGTGTAACCCTGTGAGGGGTGCATGGGGCAACTCCACCACCATCCCGCTTCACCTCATGGCCATGGCACCTCACCTCATGGCCACTGTGCAACCAGATGGAATGGGTGTGTGCTGGCTGCGCCAGGTCTTAAGTAGAGCTTATTTTTTGGGTAGGGCTTATATTAGGTGCACATGAGAAAACATTGTATGGGAAACTATTTGACAGGCATTGATGGGTATTGAATAAGTAGTTGTTAAATGAGGACCACTTGTAAATCAATTTAACAGTTAAAAGCTTGATGAAACAGGCATCTTTTTGCCCACTTTTCTGAATCCTGGGAGAAAGTTCTTGAGGGTAGTCCATTAGCTAGAAGCAAGATAACATAAGGCCATTTTTTGCATAGTAGATAGCAAAGGTTCTGGCAGAAGTTCCATCGAAAGGGTCTCTCCTGCTGCTCTAAACCCTTCTATTGATACTGATAGAAGAAAATATTTGTAGCTGAAGGTTGAACTATGGAGTCCTTTGTGCTCTTGGAACTTGATGGTTTGCTTGCAAACATTTCATTACCAAACTAGATAATACGAGCACATTGATGATGTTACCTAGTTTGGTAATGAAATGTCTGCACGCAAACAACCAGTTTCAGAGAGCACCAGGGACCCCAGGTTGCAGTTGGTTGATTCATAGCACTTAGCAATAGCACCTAGACTTATATACTTCTCCATAGTGCTTTACAGCCCTCTCTTAAGCGATTTACAGAAGCAGCATACTGTTCCCAACAATCTGGGTCCTCATTTTACCAACCTCATAAGGATGGAACTGGCAGGTAACAGAATTAGCCTGCAATACTACATTCTAACCATTGCACCCCCAAGGCTCAGTGTATGTATTAGATTCATAATGGGAGAGGTGGTCCCTCCAACAAGATAAGCTATATGCAAGTATTTGTTTGTTTGTTTGTTTGTTTGATTGATTGATTGATTGATTGTTTGATTTATATACCGCCCCCTCTCCCTAGGGACTCGGAGATGTAGTATGTACTCGGAGAGTAGATGGTTCCTTAGGCAACCTGGTCATAAGATGTTTAAAGCTTTATAAACTAGCAATACCAACTTAAAATTAGTTTGAGCTAATTCATAATTAGAACATAACCGATAATACAGGTGTTTGTACACGTGTACAAAAAGAGCTTCCCCTGCATATCTTAAGAGTATTGTGACAAGGCTGTACTTGTCCAACAAAAGTTGCCAGGTACAAGGTGCTGTTGATCCATGAGGCAAGTTGGACCTATAACTATTTATATAGTAATTAGATGTTACTTTAAATGTGATTACTGGAATTTATTCTTTTCTCCTTTGGTTTCCAGAAGAGGAATTTGACTGTGGATGGCCATTTTGGTTCCTGGTCAGAATGGAAGCCGTGTACACATGTAGATGGATCAAGTGTAGGCATTTGCCTCTGCAGAACACGCTTATGTGACAATCCAGTTCCAAAATGTGGGGGTCGCCAGTGTGAAGGGTCAAGTATTGAGATTGTTAACTGTTCTAGGTATGTGAAAAGTAAAATAAACAATGTAATATTGAATTATTGGAAGATTATTTGTATATTCTGATCACTGATGACAATAGAACCACTTCATATTTTATATGCCTAAAATAAGCCAGTGTAGTATAATACATTACATATATTGCATGTTTGACAAGTAATGTGCCACTTATCAGGCTCTGAATACACAGCAAGCACAAAAATGCTTTTTTGTGGGCCAGAATAGGAGAATGGTGTGTTTGTGTGAACTAATATAAATTAGTTTGCCCATGTCTGAGCTACACTTACTGAACCATAAAAGTTTGTTGTTCGTCTTCACCAATGCAATAGGGAAAAGCTTGACTTACAATTCCTCATGAATAAGGAAGTGTTTCAGCTAAGGAATTGTATCAGACCCTTCAGTGAAATCAGCTTCCCAGATTCTCTCTCTCTTTTTTTTTTTCTACCGCGGAGTGAAAAAAGAAAAAGTTTTCTTCTGGGACTTTTCTTCTCCTAGTAACTAGTTTGTGGGCTGGATTAAAAAGCCCAATGGGCTGGATGTGGCCCGTGGGGCGTAGTTTGCCTATGTCTGGGTTAGTCACAGCCCAACTCATCTCACCATCGGTGAGGACAGAAGAAGAAGGAAGTAGACTTGCCATTTTCAATTATTATAAAAATAATAAAGGTGGCATAAAAATTCTTTCAAACCTCCCTCCATATAGAATCTTAAATTTTCTATAGCAGACCTGTTTACCTAATACAGTTCAATCCTACCTCAATCATGGGTTTTTTTGGAACTCATAACTCAGCCTATATATACTGTTTTGCCTACATTTTTAACTCTTGGTTTATATATTGGGGGAACTAGGGAGGGTTCCGTCTGAGATACATTCTCAACCCCCTTTCCATCTGTGGGCTGTCTCTTGTCCAGCTGCTAACCTGATTGTGGACTACCTCGAAGAGCTGACAGTATTTCAGCTGTCTACACTTTAAAAAGTAAAAAAAAAAAACCTTGAACAACAACCCATTACAAAAGCATAGTTATTTTATTTTAGTGTAATCAAAAATCATGTGAGAACAGATAATTTGCTGAATTATGATATTTTGTTATGACTTTTACAGTGATGATTTTGTGTAGGTCAAAACATGCATAACTATGTTTGCAAAAACAACCAGAACACTTTAACATAAAGTTTCTTAGTTGATGGAAAAATTAAAAAGAATACTTCAGGTTGGAGAAATTACATTGTGGAAGGATTTCCTCAAGAATGTCTCAATGGGGAAAAATTGGATTTTCTAGAAGAACAGAGGATCTAATCATATAATTAAGCCCATGTTGTATTGTCTGTTTTTTTAAAAGCTGCTTGAGATTTGTAATAGAGTTAATGAAAAGATATTTAATTGTTTTGTTGATCGTTATTGTTCTTGCTCCAGGTACCCCACAAAGAGCCTTTTCCCCTGTGGAATCAAATATTTCTTTGGATATACACACCTACAAATTACTGAGCATGATCTATTGTTCTTACAGAAATGGAGGGTGGACTCCATGGTCAGCTTGGTCTCCTTGCAGCACCTCTTGTGGAATAGGCTTTCAAGTACGTCAACGTTCCTGTAATAATCCAAGCCCTCGCTACGGAGGCCGTGTATGTGTTGGGCAGAACCGTGAAGAGAGGTAAGGGGCTAATATCTCCATCATCTCCTTCCCCTTTGTTTGTATCTGTGTTACCATGTTATATTTCTTTAATGTATTTCTTTAATTCTAAAAATAGAGTATAACTGGATTTACCTCACAGGATATAGAAATTTTTTTAATAAAATTAAAATGACTAACATTAAACAGATAGAATTAAAATAAAAGAGAAAAAAATTGAAGAACTCCTTTTAGGCGTACATATTTAAAATGGAAATAATCCATGTTGGAAAATATAAAACATGGAGTTATTCTGATCTGGAAATCTGCAGGTGAATGGAGGAAAAAGCATCTATCAGAAAATATAAAATAAATATAAGATGATGACATTGATCTGATACCACTGTTTTGCAAACCAGGAGATGCCCCAATTTAGTAATTACAGTACAAACTACCCAAAACACCAAATCAGATGATATAATTTTAAAGACAAATTATTGCATTCATTCTTGGATGAAACTAGCTGATGTTAACCATCATTTTCAAAGTTGATCCAGAGATAATTACTTTGCAACACATCGATAAAAGAAATCAAAATATTCTAACACACATCTAGTTTTTTCCTATTGTTACAGAAAATAATGAGGCCGTAAACATAGGCTACTATTGTTTCAGCAGTTACCTGGAAATTTCCTCTTCCTGGAATTAAACAGAGGCTGAATCTCAGTTTTAAAAGAAAACAATTTTTTTCATTTCTGGGAATGGAGGTGTTGAAAGATTTGATTGCATCTAGATGCTAGAACTCAGCCTAAGAAAATGTGTATTCTGTTCAGATACTGTCCATCATTAGAGCGCCAGCTGTGATTGTCAGACCTGAAGATTTTGTTTTACAATTTAACCACTAACATAGTATTCTATAGTCTGTTCACTATATCTCTATGAGTGTGCGTACATGTATTTTTTAGAGCAAAGAAAAGGGCAAAAAATACCACAAGAATAACAACCGTATGCTCAGTTGGACATTTTAACCACACAATTTACGAAAAACGTGAATAAATGAAGACATTATACACGACTATTAATTTGGAAAGACATAAAATAAAGAGATGTTCCCAAAGAGTAGATGTGAGAAGGAGCCAATGAAAACAAATGCTTATGAATTTCAGGACAGATAAGATCCTTCTTTACACATCATGCATTCTGATTGTGTGTTTGCATGCTGCATGTAACTCTGAGATGGAATACAGACAACAGGTAGTAGTCCATTACAAGGTATAATTGCAGCTGCTGGCTTACACAGGATAATATGAGCATGTGTCTGGAAAAAAAAAACGGAATTCAGTTGTGGTTGTGACATCCTGGCCAGAAAATGCAAGACTGATTGATACTGTCCTTACCATGGATAGAAAACATTGTATAGCATTTAACCTAGGTATGACTAAAGCTGGTAACTCAGTCTACACTTTATGTTATTAAGAAAGTTGTCTGATACCCTTGATTGAGCAAACCCCTTATGGGTGATGGAACTCTGTATTTGTGGGCCTATCTGGAAAAAGAACAAAGAAATAACAAATGAAAAAAAGAATTTGTTGTGTCTATGAGACTAATGGAGGAGGAAGGATGTAATAGATCTAAGTGAAGGTAATCTGGTCTTGTACGATGGAGCTGATGGGTAGATGCAGGGAGGAGTATAGGTTTAATTATGAATGCAAAATATATATAAAAACTATGAACTGTCACCATCTGGGTTGCAAATATATCTGAAAATAGGAGTTCTTAAGAGAACAATAGCTGGTGAATAGTGATAAAAAAAAGGTTGGATGAGGTTTGGAAAAACTTATGCAACCTAAAAGAATGAAATGGGTTGGGGGTAGACTCATTTTTCTGGGTGACATGAATAGATTGGTTGGAACAATACAAGATAATCAAATGAACAGTCATTTGGAGTTCCAAGATGAATATGCTTAGAAGTGCTATCAAAAAATTCTATTTCATATATTGTGGTTTAAGCATTAATCTATTTTTATGGACACATGGAAAAAAAATGAATATAAAAACAAAAGCAAGGCAGATTTGATCATTTACAATGAAAGATTGGTAGAATTAGTTAAAATATAATGGCAATGAAAGGTTATAAATGTGGGATATTTTTTCATAGCATAAAATGGGGATCTTTAGAGAAAATGCACATAGAAAGAAAAAACCCTCTGGAGTGAAAGTAGGATGATTGAAGGAAGAGAAAGTATGGATCCTATTTGAATAAGTATTAGAAAATGCATTAATTTCCCATCAAAATGGGTGAAAAGTGCAAATAAGATAGGAAAGTGTAGAAACAGCTCGGAATGAAAAACAGTTATGTTTGTATTATTATTATTATTATTATAATGTATGCCTGATGATGTATTATAAACAGTTGTTTTGGAAGTGGGTGAAGAGAACTAAAGAAGTTTCCAGTAGATTGAATAAAATTAAAAATAAAAGTGATGAAGTAATGCAAGGAAAAAAATGAAAAAGGATAAAATTGAAATGAGGGAATGTTTGGAAAGAGTATTTTACACATCTCCATAGGATTCGTAGCACTGTGGCAAAGATCAGAACTAGAAAAAAATTATAAGGATTAGCGTTAGCTTCTGACCAAAACCTGGTGGAAATGATTAACTAATTAAGTGCTGTGAGAAATGGTATTATCAGGTTAGGGATGGGACATCATTGGAAGCACATACGCTTCATAGTAGCCCTTGGGACCCTGACAATAATGTTGTCTTTTAGCCATTTTTTGTCTGCATGTACTTTTCTTGGCTATCTTGACATTGTAAATTTACTTATCCATAATTTGGATACCTGAATACCAATTCTCTTATGATGGTTAATGACCATAATAAAGTTAAGCGTTCTTGGCAGGATTTAGAAAGTGGTTTGCCATTTGTCTCCTTCCTAGGGCTAAGAGAGAGAGACTGGCCTAGAGTCATCCAACGGACATAGTAAAATTTAATTTTCTGGCTTTTAGCCTAGTGCCATAACCACTATGCCACCTAATACTGGGAGATAATTTCAAATCCTAGGAAAAATGCGAAAGGAAGTTGAACTATATATCTTTTCTAGCAATGTTCTTTTACCATTAAGGCCAGATTGAGTTAAATTATCTTTAAGACAGATGGCTTAAGGGACAGAAGGTCACACTGCTGCCCTCCCGGGGGATGTATTGATAAGTAATCAAAATTTAGTTCCCAAATCAGCTTAATATTTATTCCAATATTTTACTCCTAAATTTAAGAGAGGTTTAAATGAAGCCTGTTTTAATGCCCTCCCCAATTTAGATTTAGAAGGGTAACTTAAGAAATTCCTTCTGAAGTACAATATTATCCCAGATAGCATGGGTATAATAGAAACCACACCTCATTTTTTTTCCTGTATTGTCAGCGTTTAGGGTCATTCGTCATCACCTGATTGCCCCTCTTTTAACTAAGTTTCCAGGGCATTCTGCTAATTTCTATTTACATTGTCTGCCAGACAGTCAAGATAGATTGCTAAATTTGTTACCTTATGTGTAAATTCCATTCACAAATTGCTACTAACAGTTATCACCACAGTTGGTGCTAATTTTATTGTTTTAAAATATAAATAGATATAGATATAGTATGTCCATTGCAATCAACACTATTAAACATTGGAGCCTTGCCTATTGAATCTTTAAGCTTTCTGTATTATTAAGATTAAACCATTTGTGGAAGAAAAAAAAGTAAATATTGCTTCCTGATTAATTCGGAACAATGCACATTATGTTTAACTGACTGTTTTAATTGATTAAAACAAATATCCCCAGGCTTCTCTGGATGAGTTACAACATAACATATAGCATGGTTCTTGACATTCTGGCTGGGAGTGATAGGATCTGTAGTCCAGCTATTCCAACACACTAGAAGTGAACCAGGCTAGGAAAACCTGGATAGTTGTGGCTCTCTGATTAATGAGGTAAAACTCTTTTGCCTAGTAAGAGTTAGTAATAAATTATTTAGCCAAATAAGACCCATTTTTTATGTATAAAAGGGGTTTTATCCTAAATAGGTGTTCCTATTATGTCAGTAGAAGGAACTAGCTTCTTGTTTTCTCTTCCTTCTCATTACTTCAAACTGTTCACCACTTTGGAAGCTGAGCAGGGCTTGCTGGATATGTCAAAGGTCATAATACTTGCTGGACAGTTTTTCCATGTCACTGTCTCAATTCTATGTCACCATTTCTGGACTCAAGGTCAATGCAGAGGTCTACCAGTCAGAGACCTAATATTCTTGGCATTGTTTGTTTTGTAGAATCATTGCAAAACATAAATCCTCTGAGTTTTGAGAAAAGGAAAAAAAATAACAAGGATAGGAATATTAGCAAGGGGGAAGCATTACCTGCTAGCTTGAAATGCTTCCAAAAGGATTAATTGGACTTTGCTCAGACGCCTGTGTTCCAGCAGATTCATTCCTGAAATGAGTCTTTGAATCATATTTGAGATTTCTGGGGCTTGCTTGCTCTTTGCTGCAGGGAATGCACTTGTGTGCTGTGGATACAGGGAGGGAAATATAAAACTGGCATCGTGCTTCTTTGTTTTATTAAATGCAAAACACTTTTCAAAAATATTAAAATCAGAGCTTTGGGAATGTACCAGCTCCCAATTGTCAACTATTACTATGTGAAATGTGTGTGAAGTTGAGTGAAATGGAAAACAGGTGGAACTGTATGGCTATCCATAAGTGACTTAAATTGATGAAGCCCTACTTGAATAAGGCTGACATTGAGGCCTTCTGTGGTTATAATTAAGGCTATGCAGAAGCAAGCCTTTTAGTTTAGAGGCCCAGTCCGGAGTTCCATAAATGGTTGGATATAGTCAGAGGTGGTTTCTCCAGAGGTGGCTCAAGCCTATTGAGGTCACTTTTTCCAGCAGAATGAAAAGATGTTTCCAAAAAACATGGAGCTTCACAAGATTGTGAGGCAATTTCCAAAAAAGCTATTGTTCTTCTAACTTTGTTATTGGACAGAATGTGATAAAAGTTTGTAATAAGTAGCCTTGCAGTGGGTAAGAAAGAAGAAAGGGTTTCTGAAAGAACTAGTGAGGTATCTCCTTGAACATGATGGAACTTATAGCTGGTTTGAGGTAGGAAAAAAAAACCCTCAATGGTTATTTCCACTCAAAAAATCATTTGGCTAGGTCAGCTAGCTGGAAGAGTTTACAAAGTATCATATACATAACTGAAAACTGGGCAGAGTGACCTGGAACAAATAATAGATCTCCGGGTCTCTCTATTTTTTTGTGGTATTGGAGAAGTCAATGTTTATCTGAATACAAAGGTCACTTTGATGGGTTGGCAGACCAAATATAGTATTCACACCCCATATCATTTTACATTAATAGTATTCCTTTCTAGGTGTGGCTGTTATATTACCACTGTTCTCATAGTATTCTGGAGTTCCAAAGAAACCAACTGAATCAAAATGGAACACATTCTGACTCATTCTGTATAAATAAAAACATGTTCTAGATTTTCTTTTCAACCTCACTATCAGGATTTGGTCAAATCTGGTTACACCTGTATGTATAGTCATGTATTATGTTAAATATTTGCATTATCTTCTGGTTCAAATTAGGTAGTTAAATCAAATCAAATTTTATTCATCACATGCACAGAAATACATAGTACGAAATGCAGTGAAATGTGTATGCGGCCACTTGCAACCATAGGTAGTAGGGTAAAAGAATAGTATAGACAGGGAGGAAGAATAAGTTAGGGAGTGGTTGAGAGAGGTAGATTAGGAAGACTTTATAGTCCTGGGTTTGTTGTGGTTTGGTTTAGGGTCCGTATTGCCTGTGGAAAGTAGCGCCTCCTTAGTCTCTCTGTGTTGGCTTTCAGGGAGCGAAGGCGCTTTCCTGACCGCATCATGGTGAAATGCTCTCATTTGTTCCTCTGTAAAAAGTGGTCAGGACAGAAGGAGAAAGATGTGCTTTCCTCATCCAATGCAGGAAATGCAACTGCTGGTTTGCATGCTTCACTAAAGATAACATGAAGAGACCAAGTCAGATGGTTGTTTATCTGCATCCCCAGATACATAAAACTATTGACCACCACCACAGCTGCAGCCTTGATACAAAGTGGAGCATGACTATGCCAACTCTTTCTAAAACCAGCAATGATCTCCTTTATTTTGTTAACATTTAAAGCCAGGTTAATTTTATTTCAACAGTCCGCCAAAGCCTTCACCTCCCCCCTCTAAGAACCTTCATTGTCATCTCGGATAAGTCACACCACTGCCATGTCATCCACATACTTCACGATATGATTTGGTACAGACTTGTGCCACAGACTTGGCACAGCGGTCATGGTCCATCAAGGTGAACAGTCTTCGCACAGTCACTTCTGCCCTTGTGACCTCCCGTCTGGATTACGCCAACGCTCTACATGGGGCTCCCCTTGAAGAGCGTCCGGAGGCTGCAGTTGGTTCAGAATGCAGCCGCGCGGGTAATTCTGGG
>JAEANM010020684.1:0-12040 GCA_017656035.1 Myanophis thanlyinensis
CTCCTCCTCCTCCTTATCATCATCATCATCATCTTATATGATAGTTCAGAGTTTTCTTTGCTACTGGTAGAACAATTCCCTGTGTTTATATAATTGACTTGTGAAACTTAATTACTTTCTATTGGTTGATTTGCAGACGTTGGTATTATAAAATAAATTGTTTATAGAATGGATGTATGAGTTGTTGCTCCATTTGATCTGTGTCTATCTAAACAATAAATTTCAGAATATTTTAAGCCAGCTGGGTGACTTTGGGCCAGTCATTCTCTCTCAGCCCAGGATTTCAGCTTTAACGCCTCTTTTATTTTATTTTTAAAAAGTCCATTAAAATTTGATCATTTTTTTTAAATGTG
Organism: Myanophis thanlyinensis; assembly: GCA_017656035.1. Classification (NCBI taxonomy): domain Eukaryota; kingdom Metazoa; phylum Chordata; class Lepidosauria; order Squamata; family Homalopsidae; genus Myanophis; species Myanophis thanlyinensis. Next base: position 354 of record JAEANM010020684.1, read on the forward strand.
CAAAGTAGAAAATATACTGATTTCTCTTTTCTTTTGTGTTAGGGCTCATTTGCAATTATTGTTTGGCCTTGCTGCTGTAGTCCTGCACTTGGCTATCTCTCAGGATAACTGGGGATTGTTGTTTGCACCTATTTCCTTAATGTTCACTCCTATCTTATGGGAAAACTTCCACGTTGTGTTACCAAACTCTTCTGAGCAACAACGCCCACACTGTCTACAGCTCAGATTTTTCTTCATAGCCATATGGTCCTGCTATGCTTCTGTGTCTGGCAAGCTTTTTCCACCATTTGTGCTGTTATTCCATTTTTTCTTCCCTCCCTCCCCCTCCCTGTCCCCAAAGATACAAATGTACAAGCTGATTATCTCAATGCAGAAGGCTTTTTCCAGAACATTAAGGGATGATTATGGTTCTTCCATCTATAAGTCAGATTCTCTAAACTGGGCTCTGCAGCAGGATGCAGATTAAGCTTTCCTGCTGACTCCAGATTGCACTTTTGTCTTTCCAGAAGATAGATTTACCTCTAGTTGCCCTCACTACCAACTCTTCTCATTCTCTTGCCTCTGCATTGGGCTTTGGAGAAAAACAAATTGCACACATCCATGCTAAAATATGAAGCATGAAGAAAGCGAGCAACAGCAGCTGCTCCCTTCTGTTTTTTTCATCAAGCTTTTGGACACAAGTGAGATCATTTTTTTTTCTTGAGAAAGAAAAAAAGCTGGCGTCTTCACCTTATCTATATGATAGGCAAAGTTGGAGTCTTCACCTTATCCACCTTATACCAGGGGAACACTAAAGGCCTCTCAGCAGGTGGCTTCAAGGTGAAGTTGGTTTGAGATTAGGGTATTTTAGTAGTGACCTGTGTGTGTATGTGTGTGTGTGTGTCTTCATTTAGTGTGGCTATTGATGGGCATCTTTTTGGTTTAATTATCTGAGCTGCGCACATGGTTATTACAGTTGCAGTATGAAAATAAGCTTTCTACCTTACTGTAGTTTTTGGCTGCCAATCTTATCAGAAGACCTTCAGAGTTCACAAGTGACACTGACAAATACCCAAGTAGTCAAGCATCCAATTGAGGCTGAGAGGTAGCATCTGCCCTGTGACTGACCCATTACTAGTGGACTGTGACAGAACAGGCTACCCATTCAATGGATGACTTGTTCAGTGCTTTCCCCTCTGGCAGTTGCCTGCTGTGTCAAATGCTGTTTGCCTGAAGTTTCTTCTAATTCAGCCAGCAAAATGGAGTAAATGTAATTTTTTAAAAAACAGTAGGCTATATTTCTTAGCTTCTGATCTTTTACCAATGAGGCATTTACATAATACACTTGCTTTGTCTCAAGGAAAAACAGAGCTAATTTTGGGTAGGGTTTTTTTTTTTTTTAAAGATTGAACCACCATTATTGTTGGCATGGTAATATTCATATGTTGCAGAAGTATAATTAGCAAGAGGTTAAACTTGTGAATAATAACCAGCCAAGAACAAATATGACCACAGTGTTCTTAAAGATAAATTCAATCTAGAGCATATTGAGTTGTTTTAGATTGTATAACTGATTATAAATAAAGTGTGTGTTTATTTTTGGAAACAATCTCTAAAGTAACATTATCTGAGATAGGACTGGCATTTGTATAATTCCATTGATTTAATTTATTTGTATATTCAGAAGATTGCTAATTAAGAGTCTTAATTATGTTCATCTAACGGTTCTAGCTGTTAGTGTTTTCATTTGGGATATATTTTATTTTCTTTAATTTAAATATTTCTTTCCTGACCCTTGAATGATAGTTCTCAAGTACTGACTCTTTCAAGAGATGAGGTTTATAAGCTGTCTTGGAAAAGCATCGTTCCTGGGGTAAGTCAACCCTAGAGCGATCTGCAGCACAAGTTACAAAAAGTGTACTGTTGTATTTCCTATTTCGTAATTAATGTGCACTAGTGCACAAAGTGCTCTTATTCAAGATGTTCCTCTGTAAATGTAACCAGAAAAGCAGTGACAGCACAATATTTGAATGAAATAACATGGGGTGGGAGAAGGGATGGGGGGAGAGGAAATGCCTGAATTTAGAAGCACTTTGCTTTGCTAGATAGCATAGCAAACATGTGACAGGAAGCATCTGACTTTCAGAATTACACACACAAATGGATGGTTTCTCATGAAGGATTTAAACCACTCTCAAGTAGAGTCAATATGTAAGGCTGAAGTCAAAGGGGACATAGGACAGAAAGCAACCTTAAAATCTGCTTGATTAGAAAAAGTGGATTAACCCTTCCCTGATAACCAGAAAGGCACTTCATTGTAAATCCCAACTAATCAGTCCATGGTACACATTCAAAAACATCATGGATTGAATGTGCTGCTGAGCAAATTACAGTATGCATTTGGTTCTTAACAGATTATTTTCTTCTAAATTCTCACCAATCCTCAGTCATTAGATCTTAGTGGGAGCCTCCAATAATGGTGCTTTTTTTTTTACAGCTATCAAAACTCATGTAACAAACATTAAAATCGCAAGTAATCTTTTGCTACATAGTCTGTTTTGTTTAAATAATGTGGAGTTTGGTTACTCCTTGTCTACCAAATACCTTGAAATTTTTGTTAGAAACTTCCCATCTTCCTCGTAGAGCGACTCATAACTTTGAAGCAGGGATGAGTTAGAGATATGTGAGAAACACACTGCAAATATGAAGGCATTATTTCAGTGCTTCACCTATCATTATTTAAATTATATAATTAGTGGAGATAGTTTAAGTTAAAGAAGTAAAGAAGTTCGGCAGCAACTAGTTGCATGAGCAATTGTGCAAGAAACTCATAAGCAAAGGAGTTGCTTTTGTTACCTTTTGTAACCCTGGAAATAATTCCCAGTTGATAGGTGCTTCTTAAACGACATGTTTGAAGAAGACAGAAAAATGCTAATTATATAGGAGAAGTTGTGGTTTCCTTTTTTTTTTTTAATAGTGTGCTTATTTCAGGAAGTGGAATAAATCCAGACTTGCCAGTAATGCAGGACATGTGACTTAGTTTCAGTTGATATAATTCTAATGTAAGCAATTTTCTTGATCCACCATTTTGGGGTGGGAAAGAAATGGAGGCAGTCAGTCACTTTTTAAATTTGAGGAAAGTGTATGGAATAAATCAGTTTTGTATTGGAATTGAGATAATGGCAGTAATCATGAAAGTGTGTGCGTCAGGACCTTTGCATGCCGTTGGCTCAAACTATTCTAGGTTGCTTTAATTACAGTGTAGGTTTCAAATCCTTTCATAACTCAGCTCCTTCACCTCTGAAGTTTTTCACTTCTGTCCTTCCTCCTGAAAAGGGCAAGTTGTATTTGAGCCATTTGGGAAAATCTAAAGAGGATTTAATATGTAGCCTCAGACCTTGCTTTGTAGGAGCCACTGATGTGTTCCTATGTTTCAAACAGTGATTATAAAGGATTATTGCTGTTGTCAACGTACCTTGGGAAAAAAATGGCAAAATTACTGGGAAAAGAAATTGCAAATTCCATCTTATCTGGTTCATGACATGGCCGTGATAATTTGCACGATCAGGATATCTGCCCCTACCCTTACTTCTTCCTGTGTTAGATGTGATTGCTTAGCCAGTAAAAATCTGCCCATTTCTTCTTTTAGATAAGTTTGGAATTGCATTTCAGGAGGCAGCAATAAAAATAGAAGTATGAAAAACGTAAGGATATGTCTGAAAATAGCAGGGGCTTGTTTCATTTTCCCCATAGAAAGAAATTCGGTTGCAACAGCATAATACAGATTTTCTACTCAGATCCTCCTTATTACTGACTGCTATTATCAGTATAAATTTTTGCATTGTACTGCATTGTGCAATATATTTCATTAGACATTCCAGATTTATATGGTGGGCTGCTGGTTTAAATAGTTACAGCCAGTTATTGAGGCAAAGGTTTTAATTAAGTTAACCATCAGATTATTTGGGAATATTTGGTATGTAAAAGCACCTTTTTGTTTTTAACAACTTAATGATATAGTTGAATTTGGTCACCTCACTTTAGGTCATTTCAAAAAACCAGTTCAGATATAGGAACTTCAGAGACAGACATGGGTTTTTTTCTTTCAATCATGAACTATGCATATATTTTCATTGACTTCTTCAGTTCTCTGACCCCTTGCCAATCTATAAAATGACCTCTTCTCCCAATCTTAATTTTACATATATCCTTTGGCAAAGTGTTTCCAAATCTTATCAACATGCTTGTTGACACTGTCGAACTCTCTATAGTTAAGATAGCCTTGCTGACTTCCTTTTTTTACCAAGATCTATCCTCTGTTACCAGCTTATTCAAAACAGATATTAAGTGGTCTATAATATCCTCATTGGATATGCTTTGGTTACAGTATGTTTTTGTGATTGCTTTTTGCTATTTTGTTATAGAGGGAAATGTTACAAGTGTATATTTTTGTTAGAAGTTTACCCAATTCACATTCTATTTATTTTAGAACTCTGGTATGGAGTTTTTAGGCATTTGATCAGTGCAAGGATTGAAGATCTGTGAGAAGCTGAATGGCTTCAACTATATTTAGATGGAAATACAGTTAAAGCCATTCGGCTTCTTTATGATATATTTCTTCTGGAGATACTTTAATTCCTTTGGCATTCAGAGATTGAATATGACAACAGTTGAATTCACCAAATGGGGAGAATGAAGCACTGGCTCTCACATATTATATGGCCTGAAGACTTTCAGAGCAGAAAAGTCGAGTATAAATCAGATAAATTCCAAATTCAGTTCCTTATTATCAACTGAAAAAGACTGGTAGCAGGTTACTTTATGAGATATATCTCAATGTGAGCACCTGAAAAATTACTTCCAAATGGAGTGTGTTAAATTGGTTCAATTTAGCATGTTATGTAATATATTCTGTTGCCTTGAAATAGGTACTTAATTCAGTTAAAAGTGAAATAGTCATTTGATGCATGAGCATGAATGTAATATCATGCATGCATTTGTGTTGTGTATGCATTTATTAGTGGTGTGGGAAGCAGGGGGTTGCTAATCCTGTAGGGCTGCCTATAAAAATTTCCTCTTTGGCATCTTGAAATTTGCCTCTCTAGCTAATCCTTTCTAGCTGGGTTTTGCTTTACCCAGTCACATTGCTCTAGAGCAGGGGTCTCCAGCCCTGGCAATTTAAGACTTGTGGACTTCAACTCCCAGAATTCCCCAGCCAGCCACGGAGACCCCTGCTCTAGAGAATGCTTTGATTTATTAGCCACTTTAGTGAGTCCACAGATGAATTTAGGCTCATGTATAAAGGCCTACTTACTTGGATACTTGAAAGCTTAATGTCCAGTAGTCGAATTGCTGATGAAGGCATACTAAATACTTGGACACTAATTGACTTTCTAAGATCTGTATTTCATGTTAACTGGCAGAGGAAATTCAAAAATAACAAAACTGAAAAGTATCCATTGCAATCTGAATGGTCTTTCCAGGATGTCCCTGAGAAGGATTCCTTTTGGTAGAAAGTCTGTTTAATTAGCTCACATGCTGCTTCGTTAAATGGGGAGGGGGGAGGAAGGGCTGCTGCAAAGGGAGAATCACTGCCATGTTCAGTGAGAGTTTATCAATAGCATTAGTGTTCTTTTGCATTACCTGAACAAACAAGATGTTATAAATCCCTCTCTACTTCATGCACTGCTTTACTGTTGTGAGTACATTATTAGAGGTAACGAATAAAATACAGGCTTTGATTGTATCCAAAATTAAATTCATTATCTCTGATCTGTGTTGAATTTTTTTACGATTCAAGCATTGGCCCCTTAGGACTTTTATGATGGGGAATGGCTCTCTTTCCTGCCTGACTATAGACCACATACAAATACCTTTGTCTAAGGTAATCATCTTATAAAGGGGGTCCCCAAACCCTTGGATCATGGACCAGTACACGAAACCAGGCCATGCATACAGCAGGTGAACAAGTGAACCTTCATCTGAGCATGCTCGAGATCTAGATTGTGCGTGAAACCACAATCCCTGGTATATGAAAGACAATTTTTCTTCTGAACGGGTCCCTGGTGCCAGAAAGTTGGGGACCACTGATCTACAGTAATTCACAATATTCAGTAAACTTAGCACTGTCCCATTACTAGTGTCATCATTGCCGCCTTAAATGTTCTTACAGGGTGCATGTTTTTACTCCTAAAGCCAGTAGTTTACAAATAGTTTTTGTAGTGGTATACATTTTGATCAATAAGTTCTATCAGTGCAAGATCACATGCCATGTGAGCAGAATTGCAGGGCAAGCTGGCACCAGTTCAGTCTGATTAAATTTCCTTCTCTCTCTCTGTGTATGATGTGCTTCCAGGGTATGAGGGCAAACTTTGATAGTACTGGCTAAAATATGGCAAGTTTAGTAATTAAGTAAGTTAATCACACTCACATCTCATTAAAAAGGTTTGCTAAAGAATTATCTTTTTCCAATTTCTCCTGTCTAGCAACAGAACATGTACTTTCCATATGCTTTCTACTTCTCTGCCTACTGCTTAAAAGCATCTGGTTCTAAGAAGAGGATTTTATAATTGAAATCTGCATCTGTTCTATAAATATTCAGCGTCCTTAAAATATTTTCTTTCTTTTTTTTAATTGTAGCACTGTCGCCATGATCTCTTATTTATTAAAGATGGATTGCAGTTACTGATGGGAAGAAGTCCAATATGAGTGGAAATGATCCCGGAGGAAGAAGACGCTTTGAAGACACAGAGCACACACTACACATCTACCCTGGGAGCATTGCTGAAGGGACCATTTATTGTCCTGTTATTGCACGGAAAACATCTACCGCTGCTGAGGTGATAGACTCTTTGATTAACAAACTGCAGCTGGACAAAACAAAATGCTACGTCTTGGCCGAAGTGAAGGAATTTGGTGGGGAGGAATGGATCCTCAACCCCACCGACTCCCCTGTCCAACGCCTGATGCTCTGGCCACGGATGGCCCTCGAGAACCGCTTAAGCGGAGAGGACTATCGTTTTCTTCTAAGAGAAAAGAACCTGGATGGATCGATCCATTACGCCAGTCTCCAGTCCTGGTTGCAGGTCACCGAAGAACGGCGCAGGATGATGGAACGTGGCTTCCTTCCCCAACCACAGTACAAGGACTATGATGATTTATGTGCATTGCCGGATCTGAACGAGAGGACACTCTTGGAAAACCTTAGAAATCGCTTTAAGCAGGAAAAAATCTACACCTACGTTGGAAGCATTTTAATAGTCATTAACCCGTTCAAATTCCTTCCCATTTACAACCCTAAATATGTCAAGATGTACGATAATCATCAGCTGGGCAAGCTGGAGCCCCACATCTATGCAGTGGCTGACGTCGCGTATCATGCCATGCTACTGCGTCGGAAGAACCAATGCATAGTCATTTCTGGAGAAAGCGGGTCTGGTAAAACCCAGAGCACCAATTTCTTGATTCATCACCTCACCGCTCTTAGCCAAAAGGGATTCGCAAGTGGAGTAGAACAAATCATTCTTGGAGCTGGACCAGTGCTGGAGGTAATCTTAAAATCATTCTGTACAGGTAGTCCTCGAACTTCAGTGACCATTCAAAGTAACAATGGCAATGAAAAAAAGTGACTTATGACCGTTTTTCACAGTTACGACCTCCCCGATCATGTGATCAAATATCAGAAGCTTGGCAACTGGTCCATACTTATGATCGTTGCTTTGTTCCAAGGTCAGGTGATCGATCGCCTTTTGAGACCTCGTGACCAGTAAAGTCAATGGGGAAGCCAGATTTATTGGAGAACTAGGTTACTAATTTTATCAACTGCAGTGATTCACTTAACAACTGTGGCAAGGACGGTTGTAAAATGGAGTCAAATTCAATGAATGTCTCACTTAGCGACAGAAATCTGGGGCTCAATTGTGGTCATAAGTCGAGGACTACCTGTAATTTATGATAAAGCTTTTCTTCTCCCTAACGTGTGCTAAAACAATTGGGGTTTCTACTAATCAAATCATTACTCTTGTGTTGGAACAATCGATAAAGCTATGCAAAGCTTTTCTTTCTATTGTAAGGATTCCGCTGGTGAAAATACATATGGAAAACATTAGATTGGAATGTGCTTTTTAAAAAAAAAATGCACCAAAGAACTCAGAGCAGGATCTACTGTCATCCTACTCTTAAATCTTTAAAAAAATTACGAATTGCATTGTACGTTTATCACCCCAAAATATAACATTATTGTAGAAAGAAACTTAAATTTAAAATTAGAGGATTTGTCTTGAGTCTTTTTGAGCGAGAATGCCAAATATTATTTGAAAGAATTAGCTATTATACTCTATTTTTTTGTTAATTTTGATTTTGAATTCTGAAGAATGAGGAAGCAGAACTGCTATAAATGGGATTTTAGTTTATTGGTGTTTGTGGATCAGCAGAGAACTTTTCTGCCCCCCCCCCCAAAGGAAATAAATAGCCTTCATTCATGTGGATTTTTTCCTTATTTCTTTGAAGTGCCTTTTAAATGTGATCTGCTCCATCTTATGTAAATTGCGAACAATTCTGGTGAAGAACTAGGGCACAAATCTAAAATTGTCTGTAGTTTAACATAAAATAGAAAACTATCACTTCATACTCATTTAACACATCTCCCAGAAGAAACTGGCATAGATAGATCTCCTGTTCTACGATGAGCCAATAGTAAAAATTATGCTAATTTTACCTCTACTAAGTGTAGCCAATCATCCATTGTTAAAAGTTTAAAAAGTGACTTAATAGATGAATGCACTATAAAGGGATATCTAGAATTGTGGTAGGTTTTACTGGCCTTCTCAACTGATCATTAGAACACTTCAGTGATTGGTCACTCATGAGATGTATACTAGTGTGTTCTCCATCTCAGTTTAATATATTCCTAGTAATATAACTATATTGTATTTCTTTATAAAAATAGCACCTTCTGCCAACTCAATTTCTGCCACAAGGACAAAGGCACTGCATATACAGTATATTGAAGTCATCTACTAAAATTGCTGATTTTTGCATTAAACATGTGCAGAATAAAAGCTTGATACGGGACAAATTGCTGAGATCTTATATTCATTAACCTCTAAGACTTCGTTCCAAGGAAAACTGACAAAGTGCTCTGGCTTTCGTTGTTACTAACCCATTTCTAATGGCCAAAATGGCTTGGATGGACATCGCACAGAACTTATCCAGAAAGGAATGACCAATTTTGCCAAATTTCAAAGAGAATGGATTTAAGATTATGAAGCTTTGTGGAATCTTTTAATTGACAAACAAATATATAATATTCCCAAATGGCAGTTATTTTTCCTATTGCGGTTAAAAATTGTGGTCTTTTTGTAAAGAAATCCAGAATCATAGTGAAATAATACCAATCTTTCAAAGTTCTCACAAACTGCATCATATTTCAGATTCACCCAGAGTATTCAATGGACTGAATTTGCCTTTTCAAATGATGTTTTTCTTACTTAATATCTCACTTCCTTACAAACCACAGCTTATTTAACCGATCGTAACTGTTGCAAGGACTGTGATGTTTTACCACACATAGAAAACAGTTTTATCTAAAGTGAAGAATAATTCTTTTACGCTTCCTGTCTTCTAAGTTGCCGCTAACTGTAGTTGACCTTTATTTTTAGTAAACACAAAAGGACCTTGTGGTAAGCAAAGCTGAATGCACATCACAGAGGTAGATAGCTTGGTTGCTAAATTTAGTAAGTAGAGAGCTTTGAGTTTTGAAAATGTGTTCTCCAAAACTTTGTGAGAACTTTGGGTTCTGAGAAGTTGGGCAATGCTGATGCGTGAATTATTGCTTCCTTGTTTTCTTTGTGTTACCTGCTGCACAATTAAAAACCTTAGTAGTATTATCAAGAGGAAAACGTTGATTGCTTTCATGCAGATTTCATCATACATTGGAAAGCTCTTTCCCATCTGTCAGTTTGAAGTCAGCCAAGGTTGCTTACTTTTCCAGTTTTGCCAGATGCAAGTGAGGGCAAAACCATGTTCTCCTTGATGCTAACTAATCCTAAATCTCAACACTGAGTGCCTATGCCCAGTATTCCACACCTTTTTATCGTTACTTTACATTCCCAAAAACATCTTTACATCTTCTTACAAGATGCTTAGAATCAGCTTGAAGGATAGTTTGGCCTCAGCCTTGTTCCCACATATGAATTTTATTCCAGTTAATAATTACATTATTTTCATGTCTACTTCGTAGAGCACCTCTGGGAAGTCAGTATTTATTGTTGAACTACCTCAATACTATTTTCCATATATATACTGCATCCAAACCGAGTACTAGTTTGCTTTCCAAACCCAACTTCTGTAGTTCTTAAGAGGAAAGTATCTCAGCTTTCTGTATAGGGAACATATGTGCATTGATTATTGTTTCAACATGTTAGGGGACATGTTAGCTATAACAGTGATACTCATCAAGAAACTACTAGAAGTAGATTTGGATCTTAGATATGCTTGGCCCTCTAAAGGTGCATTGGTCTTTAAAAAAAAGCTTATTTGACTCCAACATCTGCACTTAATTATCCCCTCCCTGCTCAGCCAGCATAAATGAGAGTGAATTTCCCTTTTTTCTACCTCCATTCCAACTCTCTCCCTTCCCCCATCAACAAGTTCCTGTTTGTATTAGCTGTTTTCTCCCCATCCATCATCTTCCAACTTGCCATACACCCTCTGTTTGTCTAGGTTTCTTCCTTATACAGTCCTGTTTCACGGCCCTCATCCTTGCTTACATTTGCATGCTGCATCATCCTTGCTTACATTTGCATGTAGCACTTTTTTCTGACTAATAACATTTTATTACATAAAAGACATGACCAAATTATTTTTGCCGCCACCCACTTACACAGCTCTTCTCATACCATGTTCACTGGATTCAATATTTCATGCCTTTTCCATTTGTCTGGGGCTTTGGGGGATACTTTGAGCCTTCAAAATAGGGGGTAAAATGTGGTATCTGATAGGCGGCATCTGTTTCTGTCAATTCTAACTATTTATGGAGACAAGAGTGGACTTTCTCCAATATCCTTGCGTATTCAGACTGATTAAACCAAATGTCTATGAATAAGAAACATTAATGCTGGCATGAAACATTGTGCATTCTCTGTGACAACTGCTACTTGCAATCTGCCGGAAGACAATACCCCAGTCTTTCTAGAGGATTCACCCCATCTCAGCTTGAATAGTTAGGATCAGCACGTGAAATTACTTGAGGTTGCACATATTAGTGACAGAGACAAAGGATTCATTCTGGGAACAAAAGAGTATTGAATACTATTTTAACTACTTTTAACTACTACTCAGTAGCCAGTGGGGCACAACTGAATATTTGGATTCAGTTACTTATAGTTCTTCATACTTTATTATTGCAATTTAACCCACAATTTATAGTTGTGTGTTTGTGACAGTTTTGAGAAATAAAAGTATCTAAAATAGAGTTACCAGAAATATATATAAAAGTAAAAATAGATAATAACTCTATGGCAAGTAGAAAAATAAAAGATGTACATTGCCTGCATGTGATACCTTTCCTTCTAAAAAAAAATATTAGCAAATGTATTCGAGAAATATATTTTTCAAATATGGTTTAAGGCAGGGGTGGGCAACTGTAACTGTTTAATTAGGCTGACCATAGCTGATAAAGAAAAAAAGAGGACCGGGAGGGGGTGTCG
>JAEANM010020685.1:0-12040 GCA_017656035.1 Myanophis thanlyinensis
ACACCTCAAAACATTTCCTCCATTTTATTTAGGTTGCCTTGCCCAGGGATTCTGGGATTTGAAGGCCACAAGTCATAAAAGAGCCACAGTTGCCAATCCCTGGGTTATAACAATGGAGCTAACATATGTGACTTGTTGCTTCATATTCCTCAATGGTGGAGGATCTTAAAGTCTTTCCTCTGAGACAGAGGATAAAATAGAGCTACATTCTACTAAGAAGGAGATGTTATGGAGTATGAGGATGCTCCATCCCTTTACTTTTACAGCATCTTCTTCCTTTCTTCAATTGTGAGATTTGCAGCTTAGGAAAGCCTGTCTCTTTTAAGATTCTCAAAAAAAATATATGTTATCCTGATGTATTGCAACATGTATTTACATAACACATAGCATCTTGATATTTCTCTTTTAGGATAAGCTATGTCACACAACATATAGAAAAGAATAGGGAAGAAGTATGGAAAAGAAATTGGAGACAGGAGATCAGAAAAAAATAAAAAGAAATCTAATTCAGTTTGGTTTCACCAACACCATTCACATCAATTTTCCACGTCTTTCTATCCTTGCTGACCATTCTTGCTTTCAACAGATCCACCCACTGCTTAATCACTGCATGTTGTTCTTTAAATGTTTTGCTTCTCCCATGTTCTGAAACTCATAAATAGATGGCCATAAATTTCTCAGTCTTCCTTTTCAACCCACTTGCCGTTCCTTCACATCTTACTAGAAAGCACTAAAAAGCAGTATCTATTTAAAGTTGATGCTAAGTTAGGCAGCATTCAGTAATAATAGGGATGAGCAAACTGAATCTTGATCTTGATTTCTCTCAGCCTCATTTCAAAAGCCTTGATAGTAGACTGGCAGGAATCTTCATCTACCTCAGGGGTGTCAAATTTGCGCCGTCATGGCAGTGTCACTTGATGTATCGTAACTTTTCCCCCCTTTGCTAAACTGGGCATGGATGTGGCCAGCACATGATGCATACGGCCTGTGAGTTTGACAGCCCTGATCTACCTCTTTCCCAAGAATCAATTAGGATGCAATCTCTATCAGAGCACTCTTTGGAGAATGTGTACTATATATTTACTGTTTTAAAAATGTTTCTCTAAATACCAGATCAAAAGCCACTAAATATTTCCCATTGAATTACCTCCTCACAATGGCAACATTTGTCTTCAGTGGGGTGAAAAGAAAACTAAGTAAAATGAAGGCATTATAAAACTCAGCTTTGGATGGGCACTTCCTTCTGTTTTGAACTACAATGTTTGCTCTCCCTGTCCTATCTTTAAAAGATGCATTTGGACTAATATCATGCAAAATGATCTGAAAACAGTTCTGTGGAATTGCTCAGACTGTCCATGTTTGATACTATTGAAAGAATAGTTTAAGGGTCACCATTTAAATGAAATTATACACATAAGTCTGAAGAAGAAAGGACGTATTATAAGGGCAATAAAAGAAGGAAATATAAATTATCTTGTAAAGTAGAAGCAAATCAATGGCTTTGCTAAACATGGAATTTTACAACAGGTGCCATTTCAGACACTGGCCAGGTTAATGGTAAACTTGTACAACATTTTTAAACACCAGGTCTTATATACAACCAACATGAACCAGTTTTGTCAGTTTATATTATTTATTTATAATTTTTCTATATTGCTTTTCATTTTACAAAATACTAGCAGTCTGCACAAAACAAACTTAAGAGAATGCAAAACAGAAAAATGACATCACAATTAAAATAGCATTAGTTTATGTTAGTAAAATATTATACATAACAGATAGAAACATGTATGAGCTCAGATATGCTGATCTTATTACAGTACTTTGATCATTGGAAATGAAGAAGATTTAAAGATTCCTTTTTTTTAGGAAGGCAAAGACAAAAGGGCAAAACTGGTCTTCTGTTTAATATTTACACCATCCAATTTTACATCAACTGGTGTGATTATTGATATTAAGTCTTCTTCCCCTTTTATCTCTTGCTCCTGATTATGTCTTTCTGCTCTCCCATCCAGTAGCCAATTGGATGCCAATAGGTTCTTTAGGATTAAAGTCAATAAACACAGCCATAAGCAAAGAGCTCAAAAATTTACTGAAGCGACATAAATTACAAGAGTCTACTGAAAGTCTTCTGTGCCAGCAGGAATGTAGCACTTTCCTGATTATGTCTGTGATAGAGTTTCCACTGTGCCCTGAGTTCTGTCACTTTAAATATTTTTCAGACATGAAGAAGGTTGATCTAATTTGGCATAAAATAAGATTGTTAGAGAGTAAGCAAAAGAAACAGAGTGCTAAGGTAAGTAAGTAATACAATACGGAGTGATATAAAATAATATGGCATTTATATTAAGATACCTGGAGATCACACCACTACAATTTTTCACCTGAATACTACATTTACTTTCTGCTTTTGTCTACATTTTGTTCTATTTTGCCACTTAACTGTCTTTAATAATTGCTGATATTTAATAACGACATATTAAGCTATATATTTTGCTGGCAGAACGGCAAGGCATGGGTGCTTGTTCTAATCTGGATGTCGTGATTGACTGGGAGTATGCTAGGTGTAAACCAAACTGGAAATTATCCACAGTAATTTTCCAGCAAGAAGCTAGAGCTGAACTATTTTAGATGCATAGCTTAATGCTTGGGGAAAATGGGGTAGGGGAAACAATACAAAACACTGCCAGAATGAGACAGTACTGAAATTACAGGAACTCAAAGAATCAATTACTATGAGAAAACCCTGTCAAAATGGTGACTATTAGGTCACAAAGAGTTTGAAACAACTGGATGATTGAGTAGACAAAAATGTCATTCAACCATCATCAAAAATCCTTTTAGGGTCAAACTATATATTAGAGTGATCTTAAACATTGCTTAGAAAGAAAAACTGTTATGGCAGTGTGGGATTTACCTGGCCTGCTAATCGTGTTGTACTGTGCACTCAATAAGCCTCTTTCCTGTACCAAAAGTACATCTCCCTCCCTCCCTCCCTCCCTCTCTTTCTCTCATCTTAACTTGACTTAGTGGGCCCTATAAAAGCAATCACAACTACTGACCTTGCCTTACTGCATAAACCCATTCAGTGTATAAGCATGCAAACTACACAAGGTTTCCTCCAAAAGTTCTGCCTTCTCTTCAATTCTTTAGAGCACATCTCAAAGGTACCAATATGATTTACATAATAAAGAAAAAAACAGCTGCTGGGAGAGAGATGGGGGAGAATGTGTTTTAAAGCCATACTATATGAAGAACAAGATTTCTGGCCACTAGGGAAACCAGCTTTCATTCTTTTGTTCATGTCAAGAAGTATCATGGAAACTACATTTGTGTATCTTACTTTGCTATTTCTCATTGATAATATAGAAATGGGTCAATCAGGAATGGGGAAGCCCTTCAATTTCCTTAATGGCTATTGATGTGTAGTTACAGTATATGAAAGGTAGATTTGGGAACTGGGATAAAATCCCCAAGTCTAACCCCAGACAGTTCATTAGCTTTACTTTATAGAAATGAAATGCGTGTATTGGTGATCTAATTTACATAGCTGATGTGAGAGCACCCGCCAACATATTTGTAAAACAAAATCAGACTTAACAGTGGCAGTATCCGAAGTTCAGTTGCAGAGAAGAATTATGTATTGAATTTATTACCCTATTTCTTCCATGTATTTGAGGAGGAGGAGGAAATAGGACCAGAAGTAGATGGATGAATGAAAATAACTTCCCAAGTTTTCTCAAAACAGACTCCAGACTTTTTCTAAAATGGCTCCTAGAGTGACTGCAAGGTGTGGTCATGATGAATTCTCATTTATTTTAATATGATATATTCATTTATTTATTTTCAAATAAATACATTATAATAATTTCCTTCTATGTAAATTTCAGGGGGCATCTCAAAACAAAGACTTCAGATTTTACCTTTATATAGGCACTGGTTAAACAGGATTATTTTTATTCAGAAGAATAAAAATGGCATCTTAATTAGGCTGTTGTAACCTCAAAAATGAAGAAAAGCCTTTTCATTCTTGAAATCCGAGAACTCAGACCGAGAGTTTCCTAATGCAGGAGAGAGTATCCAATATGTTTTTTGCATGAAGTCATATATAATTTAGCCTGTTCTGATCAGAAAAAAAAAAAAAAACATTACTACATGTAAACAGGAAGCACCAAGCAGCTTCCTTCCTATTTTTTTAAACCTCTATGTATTAAGAAAAGGAAATAAATAAAATCTTTAAAAACTAACAAGCTTCAGAGAGATGAAGCTATGTATATCTATAAAAAAAAACAATACTGTTTAAGGGTCTGGGAAGAAAACAAAATGGTACAGGAAATTAGGAGTTTCCAAAGGGGGTGGCCAAAAAATGGCAGCTGCGATGGGGCACTCCACACATTTTAAAATATGCATTGCAGCCCCGTTATAACTAATGTCTTGCTTTTTTTGCCCATACCATACCATGCCCAGCCTCAGTATCTAGTTGACCTTGGTTGATCTAGAGAGCTAAGTAGTTCATGGTTATTATTGTTTGGATAGGAAACCTCCTCAGGAGACCAAGGCTTCAGGCTAGGCTGGAAGACCACAGCAAACCACTTCTGCATCGTGCCAAGAAAACACTGTGTCATGTAAGTCAGTAAAAAGTAGAGCTTAATTTGAAGGCAACATTGTTATTGTTTAACTTCACACAGCTTTTGCTTGATTTATTAAATTTGATTGTGCAGAATATTTTGCTGTCAGTCCATTGGAGTTAGGTGGCCAATACATTTAAATTAATTAACAATACTAGCTTTGACCTTCCCTTGCAATGTAAACTATATACAGGTAGTCCTCCTCACTTTATATCAGTTCATTTAGTGACCATTCAAAGTTACAATGGCACTGAAAAATGTGATTTAGGACCATTTTTCATTCTTACAAGCTTTTTGTAGTATTCCCATGATCGGTGATCAAAATCCAGATGCTTGGCAACTGGTTCATACTTAATACATTGTAAAAATAATTACACTGAGTCTTTCGTGGCTGGCCAAGATCGTATGAGCAAAAGAGGATCCTTACCAATGGTTGATATGGTCCAGCATGCAGTATCCACTAAATGAATCCAGGCAGCTCACAAACATAGGCAGGAGTGGGTGGTAGCCCTCTTTCCCAGAATACAATATTAAAGATACACTGCCTTCCTGTGATTTCAAATATAGGGACAGCAGTTATTGCTAACTTGAGCCTCCTGAATCTATATGTAGCTTTAACTTATTCTTTCTGGATTTTTAAGGCTTAGCACTGTGCAAAAGGAAGAGAACAATCTGCCTACATTGTGCATAACTTTATATAATTTTATCATGTCTGCTCTTCTACCTTCAATATCTTTTTGTAGATGCAGAATTGTCTAGTAACACTTTTTAGTCCTTTGTGGTGAGAAGATAAAAATTGTGAAGCATCTGAGTTTGTATATTAACACAGCCTTTTTAATTCTTCATATGCTGCTGGCAGTTTAACAATCAATAATAATATGTTATTATGGAGCTACAAACTGCTCTGGAACCCAGCATCCTTATGTATATGTCTATGGAAAGGCTGTGCCTTTTTAAAGAACAATGGTGGTGCAGTGGTTAGAATGCAGTATTGGAGGCTGACTGCCCACTGCCAGGAGTTTGATCCTGACCAGCTAGAGGTTGACTCAGCCTTTCATCCTTCTGAGGTTGGAAAAATGAAGACCCAGATTGTTAAGGCAATATACTGACTTTGTAAACTGCTTAGAGAATAGAGAACCATGGTATATAAATCTAAGTGTTGTATGCATGCAAACTCTACTCATGGGTTATTCTCAGTTAATGGAATTGACAAGAGAGCTGAAAGAAAGAAGTCAGGCATCTTTGATGTATTTCAGAGAATCAGTTGTTTCAAACACTTTTGGACTAAATGGAACATTTGTCATCCTTCTGGAGTCAATATTCTCCTGGGATTAATCAAGTATATCAATGCCTATCTTTTTCTGAATACCTTTTATTACATTTATAACTTACTTTTCCCCTTTAAATACAGTAGTGCTGTAAAAGTTTGCAAACTCTTTTGAATTTTCAACATTTCTGCATACATTTGTTGTAAAACATGCTCTGTTCTCAACATATCCTAAAACTACATAAAGAGAACACAATTAAACAAATGAGTCAAAATGTTATATTTGTTAATTATTTTATTCTGAAAATTCAAAGGGCTCACAAATTTTAAGTATCATTAAATATGATTTTCTTTCTTCCCTCTCATTTTATAAGAAGTGTGTGTGCGTATGGAGAGAGAGAGAGAGTAGCAAAATCCAGGGACTGAATAAAGAATTAAATGGTGGCCTTCCCAGTCATAAACAGTATTTGCATAATATGTTCATCTTAAATACTGTTAACAAATGAACCTTAAGTAACATTATATGTGTTGGGTAAACCCAGAGCATCTGTCAATACTGATATGCAAAATCTGGAAATTGGAACCAAGCCTGCTTTATTTTATTTATTTATCATATTTATATACGATATATACTACAATCTCAAAAAAATTGAGTCTGGACAGCATATAATAAGATATATATATCTGCATTTTAAACAATTTGTAAAATGTTACAAAAATGCTCTAAAACATAAACATTATTATAATAAAAATATTTAAAAGGGTTGGAAGACCACATACTGTATGTTATAGTCAATGTCAACACCTCATTAAATCCTCATCTCTATGATAACCATCATGTTTTAAGTGACTTCCAGCAGGATGTTCAAAGGAGGAAAAATCTCATTTTTTTGGGGGGGGGGGGGGATGATCCACAAACCAGCGGCCATATTTCACAGGAGCCAGGAGATGAACTTTTTCTGCCTAAGCAAATGGCCAGAATATGCCTCTTCTGGCAGACTAGATGGGGAGGCAGAAATAATCTGGAAGTTATCCAAATAGTTACTTGTTTCAAATTCCTGTTCATGCCAGTGGGTAATGATGGCTTTTCCAGGTTTACACAATGCAATTAGCTTTACACATCCAATTCTATTTACTCAGGCTCTTTGAATAAGCATATCATTTGAATTCCAAAATAAGGTGATGGTTTAATTCAGAAATGAACCCTCTGTAGAGGGTTATGGGCCATAACCCGATGTGGTATGATGCCCACAGTACCCATAAGATACACTTGCTCTGAACATCTGCTGCTAACAAACTAGTTATAGTTCACCATACTGCTATCAATGTCTCTTTGACTTGCAAAATAGCCTTATCAGGTAGACCAGACAGGAAACATGAACAGATGAGCTAATTCTGCTTTATTGTAAGGCTATATTACCATAATCCTGCAAGTCTGAAAGTCCAATTCTCCCCATCTTCTTTATACCCTGAGAACTTAGGGAGGGTCTCCTCTGAGCCTCTTGCCCCCACCCACTATCCAGCTGCAGATGATGATGATGCATCTTATCTGACCATTCCCTAGGCAGCATCTCTGGGCCCAGTCTGCCAAGGTCATTCCCACACACCATTATGCATGGTGACTGCCTACGTTGGTTCCTGCAGTTTCCTTGACAACTTTTTAAGACGTTGTTTGCCACTGCTTCCTTCTTAGGGCTGAGTGTGTATAACTGGGCCAAAATCACCCAGCTGGCTTCATCCCAAAAGCAAGACTAGAACTCATAATGCCTCAGATTCATCTCCACTGTATATAAAACTCAGTGTCCTTTGAGTCTCTAACATCAAGCAAATGAATCAATGTCAATGAATATTATAAAACTTTATAATATTATAAATTTAGATGTTCATCTAAAGCATATTATAATGCCCATCTCTATTAACAATATGTATGAACAATTTCTATTTATAATTAATTAAGACTATATGAATCAATAAGATGCATTTAAGTATATTTGCCTTCATTTTGATGGGTAGCTTCTAAGAATAAGAAAGGCTCTAATGCAATGCATTACATCAATAAGAACATGTTATAGGATAATTACAACCTCTAAAGTGACCTGTGATTTTCAAGGTGCTTGTTTCAAGTAAGAAAACTTTCAAAATCTTAGGCTTGCTTAATGGAATCTGTGTTTATATAGACACAGGCTCTTTGGCAACTGCCTAAAACCAAACTAGACTCTTTTACAAGCAAGATTCTTACAGTGCCCTGTGTGGCAAGTTTTATTGAGAAGAAATGGATGTGGTTATATAGGACTTGGAGGTCTTCTAGTGCAACTGTCTGCCCAAGTTATTATATAGATGGTTGTCCAGTATATTCATGAAAATGTCCAGCAATTGGGCATCCACAACTCCAGGAGGTCTGGTGTTTGACTGAGTTCACTGTCAGGAAATTCCTCCATGATTCTAGGATCAATCTCCTTCTGATGAACTACCTATTGCTTCTTATTCTACTCTCAGGTCTATGGAGAATAATTCAGCATCTTCTTCCCCAAGATAGCCCTTCAGTTTTTGGAAGCCTGTTATCATGTGTCCCCTGAGTCTTCTCTTCTAAACATAACCTAGTTCCCTTAGCTGTTGATCATATGATTTAGCTGCCATACTCCTTGTCATCTTTGCTGCTCTGCTCTGAACTCTTTCTAGGCTAGGGCATCAGCACTTGTCTTTTTGTAGCATTGTGACCAGAACTGGACACAGTATTCCAAGTGTAGCCTCAATAGTGCAATATACAGTAGAACAGTAGTATTACTTCCTGGAATCTCAACGCTATTTCTCTGTTGATACAGTCTAGGATGGTTGGTTGTTTTTTTTTTGTGAGCTGAAGCACACTGCTGACTGACAATTAAGCAGTGATCCACCAGGAAACCAAGATCCCTCTCAAAAGGCATTCCCATTGAGCCAGGCACTGCCTATTCTATATGTCTTTGGAGATTCTCAGTCATCCATGTCATGATTGTCTCAAAAGTGCTTTTTCAAGAGGCAATTGGACTTTGTTTTTTTTCTTTGAAGGTGTTTTGCTTCTCATCCAAGAAGTCTCTTCAGCTCTGGCTAGATGGTGGGGAATGGAAGGATTTAGTATATTCCTTGAAGACAGCGGGTCAGTTGAGTTTTTAGAGAGTTGTTGAGGCCACTTGGAGGGTTGGCTGTGTCCTCAAGATCACCTGAGTAATGAAAATGGATGTGGAACCTTCTTGGAACTGCTGAAAGGACTGTGCTGTGGATCTGTGTCTCCTTCAGGATGCTCCTTTCTGCCCTGTGTTCTCTCACTATTGAACATAAACGCGGGCCATTGGAAATGAGCCTATACCATCTACATCTCAAACCAAAGCACAAATGTTTCCTGCAGTCTGCAACTTTCCCTTCTGGAAATCTGTTCACACTGCCGCGCCATTTGAAGGGTATCCATCCCAAAGTGCATAGCTAAATGTATGCAAATGACCATCTGTCTGCAAGGAATATAAATCCTTCCATTCCCCACCATCCAGTCAGGGCTGAAGAAGCTTCTTGGATGAGAAGTGAAACATTGTCACAGAAAAACAATAAAGTCCACTTGTCATTTGAAAAAGCACCTATGCATCGGTTTTTTTTTTCACGCCTAAGTCCAGGACCTTATTTTTTTCACCACTGAACTGTATCTTCTTGGATAGAGCCCAATGCTGAAGTTTGTTAAGACCCTTCTGAATTTTGATCTGATGAGCATCCTTTCATCTAAGCCATTTATGAAAATAATTGAGGATGGATTGGATCAAGATGTTTAAATTAATCAATAATTTTCTAGTTTCCAAAATTAGACAAAAATCCAGGTTGAGAACAGATAAAATCAGAATAGTGCAATTACACTATCTAGAATTATATTCACATATTTTAGAATTGTGCCAGCTCATTTAGCCAATGGATTTTTACTGCTAATGGTTCATGTGAGAGCAAGGGAAATCAGTTACAATATAGAGATCTATACTGTTCCACCTTCACAAGAGTGGAAGGAAAATGCACAAGAGTATCCTTATAAATAGGTCTCTCAATTGAAAACAGGTAATCTTCAACTTATGACCACAATTAAGGCCAAAAATTTTGTTGCTGAGACAATTATTAAGTGAATTTTGCTCCATTTTACAGCTTTTCTTGCCACCATTGTTAAGTGAATCATTGCAGTTGTTAAGTTAGTAATAGTGTTGTTAAATGAATCTGGATTCCCCATTGACTTTGTCAGAAGGTCGCAAAGGGTGATCACATGAGCCCAGGACACTGCAATGGTCATAAATATGAGTCAGTTGGCAAGCATCTGAATTTTGATCACATGACCATCAGGATGCTGCAACAATCATATGTGTGAAAAACAATCATAAGTCAATTTTTCCAGTGTTGCTGTAGCTTAAAATGGTCACTACATGAACTGTTGTAGGTCAAGGACTACCTATAGATTGTATGTGCTGGAATTCTTGTATGGTGAACTTTTCTTCTAACACATTCTAAAAATCTGAACTCTTTCTCATTTCTGAGAATAAACATTTCCAGTCAAAATAGCAAAGAAGGAAGTCTGACATTTGTTTTCAAATCATATCCATTTTAAGCCTAAACTCATTTTAAAGCTCCATGTATTGGTAGTTAAGACTTATAACTGCTTGTAAACACAGCAACAAATGATTTTCATTTACAGTATATCCCTTTTAATTGAAACAAATTCTTATTCGGAAAGTCTGTTTTGGCACCAAGATGAGTCAGACATGACAGCCATTTAGAGTTCAATATCTTTCTTATATTTCCAAGGAACTGCCAGTCTCTGTACTTGACTGGTGAATTGTGTCTGATTTGGCACATTGTATCATAAACAGTTCCAGTTTCATAAATCACATTAAGTGCAAATCTGTTTAATGGCTCTACCAGGGATGTTTTACCCTAGATTTCAGAGTCCTAGCTGGTACATAACTAGGATTTATGTACAATGAGCAGCTCAACATTGCATGACAAAATGGAATAAACTAGAATTAACTATTAGTTCTATAGTTACAATACTGTTCCTAACTATTGCAAACATAGGAGTCATTTCATCTTTATAGAATCATAGAATTTAGAAGGGATTAAAAACATTTAGTATTTAGGAATGCTACTTAAACTTATAAACTTCTATAGTGCTTTACAGCACTCTCTGAGTGGTTTGCAATGTCATCATCTGGCTTTTCAGTTTACCAGCCTTGGAAGGACAGAATGCTGAGTCCACCTCATGTCCCATCAAGGTTGAACTCCTGGCTGTGGGCAGAGTTAGCCTCAATACTGCATTCTAACCACTGTACCACCCAGACTCTTCAGTGCATTTCCTTGCCTGATGCAGGGAATCTAAAGTTAGAGATGGTTTGTGCTTAAAGATGTCCATCAGTAAAAGTCTGAATTATCTATAGATACAATTATTCAGTTTTACCATCCAAGTTTCCATTTGTTTTAATAAGACTTTTCTGTTCCTATAATTGAAATGCCATTATTATTATTTTTTATTTTATGAGATAAGAGAGATCAGGTTTCCCTTTTTTTCTGAGGGTAGTTTTGAAGAACATTGTCTTTTCTGCCTGCATTTTGATCCACATTAGTTCTAGTCCATGTAATCAGCCCATCAGTTTCAGCACAGGCTATGATCACTCCTAATGCAAAGATTGAGTTCAATAAGTTATAAAGTTGCTTGTTTGATTATGCTTCAGTGCATTCTATGACTCCAGCCATAGTACATTTTGAATGGTAATTTATGACAGTGTTAATCAGCAAACTCAACAACTTGTATTTCATTTTGTAAACTGTGAACATAGCATTGTATGAATCAAATCAAAATCCTCAATTAAAAACAAACTATCTAAGATACGTTTAATATGGTCTCCCTTAGTTTTCAATTGTGGCCACCTGCTTTTTTCATATGAAAGTTTGTCCTTCATATATAACAATTGGAGTAAAATTTGGGAGAATTGAAACTGGTTTGAGGTCTATACAAATTTCAGGGAATGTCCCCATAGATCAGGAGTGGGCAAACTTTTTGACTCGCAGGCCAAAATGGTTTCTAAAATTTGACAGAGGGGCCGGGCCAGAATAGGAGAATGGTGTGTTTGTATGAACTAATATAAATTAA